>DWLR01005024.1:0-11391 GCA_018246295.1 Papilio alexanor hazarajatica | reverse complement strand
AAACACGTATAGCTGATCCTTCTTTACAAAAACATAATCTTCTTCGTATATTTCATTTCTGACGGTCATGCTTGAAATGCATCCACTGATTTGTTTACCAATTGTCTCCACGCTCCGTATTCGGCTTGTCTCAATACAACTACTAAATAAAGCATGCAAGCACCAACAAGAAATATAGATTGCAGTTGGAGATTTAAAACCCCTTGTTTATTTATTCTTAAAGATAAGTGAGCGATATGTAACATCTGATATTGTTTATTATATTAGCACTTTGCTCCCTTATACATGTAATGTATAAAAATTGAATGAAACAGGTAAACACTTGTAAGCGAAACATGAACAGAGACGTGTAACAAAGGTGTTCGTGTAAATTTTTTATCGAATCCGTTTCGTATGTAGCTTTTACTTTCACAAGTTGTCACATAACTCTTATTCGGTGCGGCCGCGTTGTCGAAAGCCAAAAATAGAAGCCCTAAAATTTTTAATAGGTATAGAGGCGCTTTGAGGAGTCGTGCCGTCGGCGCCTCCGCCGGCGAGGGCCCAGACGACTTTTATGACTTTCAGCACAAATTGCTTTTGCTCCTCATTTGAATACGATTTCAAATATAAAAAAAGTTTATTTTTATGTTTCAATATATCTCACAGATATAAGAACTGAAATTAAAAAGGCATTTAGAACTTGTAATCGTTTTGAACGTTGCTTGTTTAAGTATTCTGATACTATTTACTATTTACAAAGTATTTTGTTACAATGTCACTTGACTGATAAGCATTTTTTTTAGTTTTAAATATTTGATGTTTTAGGTTTAGTTAAATTTTATGTATATCTTATTTTCATTTAAAATTCTTTATTTTGGAACTAGTCAAACTAGACTTTATGTTACACTTAGGAAACTTTGATCAAAACAAAATTCATCAAACTGTCTTAATCTATTGCAGCAACGTTAACAAGCCAAATTGAAATGACAAGGAAAATTGCAACATCTAACTTGGTACCGCAAGTTAGCAGAAGCTAACTTAGATAACTTAGCTCGGTATCGGGCGCTAAGTCAGGCGAACTCCCGAACTAACCGTTTTGGTCAACTAAAACTTTGCCTTCAAGTTAATCCACTGCACCATTCTCTTGCCACATTTCGGCATGTTCCTGTTAAAATAATAGATCGCACGGAATCCGTAAACTTTCAACTATTATTCCTGCTTAGAAATTTCACCAACCAAAAGCACTGTTATACTTACACTTAGGCTTACGTAAGACGAAAATTTAATAAATTACTTTTTGAGGAATTATTTCCGGAATATGTCTAATTAATTGGACGAGGTATATTAAAAGTCATTTCATTTGACGAATCATGACAACAAATAGAGACCAGACGTAGAAATAAAATAAAAACAATGCACTTAATTTCCATGGCTTTATTTTATGAATGTAAATAATTAAAAAAGAACATTGATTGTTCTTACATTTTTGGCAACCCTACTGTGGCTTACGTATCAGTGTAACTTGAGGTCTAATTGGACATGTAGTGTCATTACAACACATGTTACAAGATTAAACTAATGTATCACATTATAATTAACACCTGCCCATAAATATTGATACGGTACTAATGTCCAGACGGCTTAAACAGTTATTATCCATTTTAATGGACGTGGGCATAAGATAGAGGGCGCATAATCCGAATTGATGCTACCATTAGTGAGTTTCAACAGTGGGATCTTCTTTCATTAACATAATTTAAGGGAAGAGTCGCTAAGAGCTCGAACTAAATGAATTAAATTTCCGATTCATTGATTTAGTAAGATTAATGGACGTGTTCCGACGTTGACACACTTTTGTAATTTAGAAATACGCCTTGTTTTGTTTGTTGTTAGGAACATAAATAAAATAAAAATACCGTGTAAAGAAAACGCAATAATGAAAAATGCTTTACAACAACCTACTTTCACGAGACATTTTAACAACTAAGGTATTTTTATGTCAATCGGAATATCAGATGAAAATAGTTTATCTCTACGATATTTTTAACTAGCAATTTTTATGTTTCTAATCAGTCGCATCAGTACTTAATTATACTAAAGGGCTTTGTAAAATATATTTAAATTAAATCTAATGAATATTTATATTAAGTTAAAGTGTTCATAAAATAAAAGTGATATTTTATTTTATGAATACTGATTATAGTATTGTATATTTTTTGTGAAGTTTTACTCCTTATTACATAAGGAAACATTTACATGAAATGTTATTTATAACAAAGAAAATCAACTTGTTACTTGTGTTCCTGCTTGTGAGTTGAATTTAACAAACTATTGAATTTCTCACTACAAAATAAATAACTGGGCAACTGATTAACTGTTTTAAGCAAGAGACAACAACCCTCATAACTTGAACGTTGCAAGTGCTTTGGCATAACTCGTCAAGCACTTATGGGTGAAACAAAATTTTAAGTGTTTAAGCTTTGTGAATTATTATCAATATATCTCCTGTTCAAATAAAATTAAACGGTTAATATTAATTTTTATTCGAATCCCTTAAGTTCCACAACGATAGGGTCTTATGTTGAGTTTCATAAATATAGTATATAACTTAGAAAATGTTATTGAAAACTGTTGTACTGTAAGAAATCTCTTACAAGTCGAATGCTCTACTAATAGACCATTAGCATAGTACGTATAAAGATGCCTAAATTGCCTTATTACATGTGAAAAGACAAAAATTTGTCCTTTAATGAGATATAATTATACTTGGTAATTAGTTAAAAAAATTATAGTAGTGGTAGAATGACTTTTAGAGTACCTAACAATAAACCTATAAAACTGATCAGCATACTATATACATTAATTTTCTTCTAAATGTTTTAAGCTTTCCTTTTTCCCGCTCCCCGTTTCCCCTTATTCCATATAAAAAGGCTTAGATTATACATCGTTCTATACTCGTACTTCCAAAACAACTACTAAAATATTTCTACATTGTTCATGTTAAAATCAACTTTAATAATATAAGAAGTGTACTATAAAAATGAATAAAAAAAAACTTCTTTTCATAACGTATACAAAATGCAAAATATATTGCGACAAAATATAAGCATTGTTCCGTCTGAGACGGAAAGCGAATATAATTTTACACTCATGAATATACACCTCTTTTTCTCTACTCGTCGCCCTGTCTTTGTTATTCACAAAGCTTTAAGTAGAGTATAAAGCTCTACTTTTAATTACGCCGTTGTAAATGGTTCTCGTATTAACGCTGTAAAGTCGACGCTTTTTGTCCATACAGTGTTTGGTACATAAACAGTTTTAAGTGTCTAGTGCGTATAGTACTGATCGCTGTTTTTTATGTTGGCTTGTGGGGGGGACCACTTTCAGGAATTTCATATGAGAGACATTTTATTAAAACTTACTTTAAGATAAGCATAAGCATAATCGTTAACTTAATCAAATACACAGACCTGTGTAAAGGAAACGATTTTTTTTAGCTACGTAAAAAAAACGTGATTTTCATTTCAGCGGAAAATTATAATCGTATGCACAGTGAACGCTCTTGCCTTTCAAAACACGGCCCACGTGTTTTTTCAGGCGCAAAAAAAATAAGGTCAAAATTATTCAGATATATGGCATAGTTATTTTAGAATAGCTGTGAATCTTTGAAAATTAATTGACATAAATGGAAAAAAATACGATGCATTTCAATTATTAAAAAATCGGAAACTTTTCCGCTTACAATTATTGTTAATGAACCAGTGATTTTTGAGATTAAAAATTGATGTTTATGATTGTTATATGCGCGAGTTGGAGAAGTAATCATAGATAATGGATCATGCCTCAAAAACTACAATTTGAAGTTAAAGAGATTGCTAACCTTATATTGAATGGAATAAGAGTGAATACTTCTTGTCATGTAATTTATATTAGGAATGAGTATATTGCTTAAATGTAAGCAATCATTACAATTTAACTTCATTTATGTGAAATAATAAAATAAATGTTTGTTATCTTTTCGCTACGACGCTCTTATTCATAATTATATGATGTAAACAAGAATGAACAGCAACCAATGAAAATACTGGCAGAATTCCAGACCGCTAATAAAAATCATATTTATTTATAAACTGTTAAGAAGATCAACACCGAAATTTTATATAATAAGTACAAAGGATAAATAAAAACTAACATCCAATAACAAGTCACAGGTAAACGAACAGTTTATATTTTACAAAACATATATACTCGTATACTTTAAGATTTCGTATGATAAATAATTGTCTATGACCAAATCTTCGCTTGTGGAATTTGACGTCTTACATTATATTTGAAAAAAGTAGCACTATGACAAGCATAGAAATATCAGCTTACAAACTATACGCCCACTAAACACCCGCAATTTGTTGTTTATCTCTTTCCAAAAACGCTTGTGGAATTTTAACACATATATAATACCTTAACAGACATACAACAAATTTGAATGCCATTATCAAAATGGGAGTAAAGAGTAGGCGGAACATTTTGTTATCAAGCAACGCGACTTACAAATAAATTTGCCGTTAAAACGAAATGTAAATTAACCTACGTTCTTATTTAAAACATCAAAATTGATATATCTTCCATAAGTAGATGAGTTAGAATTATTGAAGTCATAAAATTTCACTTTAGCAGATAAGTCGAAACAGAGGAGACAAAAAAGAATTTTTTTACGTACTGCAGTCGAGACATCGTAAGTAATCAGGAGTAACCCGGATAACGTCACCAAGGAACTTCCCTTACCACCCTTTTCTAATAAGGAAAAGGTGCGAAGGGAAAGAGGATTTCAGGGGGAAGGGGATGGATAGGAGAAGGAAATGTTAATTTGTCTGTCTATCCCATCCTCTGTCTATTAAAGGTAGGCAACGCACCTGCAACACGCAAATGCTCGTTTTCCAACTTCTTTTTTTATAAAAAAAAAACATGTCTTTCTGCAGCAGTGATCCTATTGGTTAAAACGGTGAATCGAAAAAGCTATATTTGTAGTAATGTGTTTAACAAACAAATGTCTTGCGGAATGCATGAATAACAATATTTTAAGATAGAAATAAGTGGATTCATACATTAATTTTATTACATGTAAGGGTATACAATAATTATACATTTTGCAGCTACGGTTCAACATCCCGCCGTTCTCTCACTTTATGAAGACAGCGGCGTCCCTCGGCATTAGAAAGACAATTTATAAATACCTTACAAGAGCTCGCTTAAGCGATATTTACGTTCCGTCGCCGATGAATTTCTTAGTCACGCTTGATAATATTTTGAAAAACAACTAGTCTTAAACCACCAAAAGGGATTTATAAAAACATATTTTACTTTAGATTCATCTTTACTTCATTTCATTTTCAATATCGGCTCAACTTAAACCAAATTGGCCTGAAATGTACGTTATAATAATTTAAAGGTGAATTTTATTGTAAATTAAATTTATTACTCAACTGACAGGAGCATAATGTCTTCTTGGTATGTATGTATGACCGTTCCATTGCGACCTCCTAGTGCTTTTGCATAGTGCAATAGCCATTGTGAATAGTGAGGTGTCATTCGATTCATATTATTTTCCAGAGTGTCATAGGGGTAGAGGCTGTCGGGCTTATACAATTTTTAAATTAACTACTGGTTTGTATTACATTTTTTTCTAGGTTTTAAACTAACGTGCAGTCCGGTATATGTATAAAATTGTAATTATATTAATAAGTCATTATCTACAAGTGTATTTTACAGGAAATTAAAAAGTTAGATGAAAGTATTATAATTCATGACTGAAGATTTTAAGCATCGCGAAGTCCAGATTTCAGGTGTGCAAAATTCCTTACAGGCAAACAAACCTTGAATTGTACGAGCAGGTTAAATCGGTAAGTTATTGTCGGATCTACAGTTTATGTGTTCCAGACTCAACATTGCAAATCATTTGCGTGGGCACCTCCGACTCAGGTCTTGAGATGATTGCGCTGACATCTTGCGAAATTTATTAATGGTGTTATGTAAATATGACAAATCGCTCGAGCGGTCGACGGTGGCGTTCGAATGAACTGGCTCACTCCACTGCCGAGTTTATCAAGCATCCCACACGGGACTGATGGAGTGCTATGAAAGTAAATACACATTATTACATGTAAATTGCACACGAGTGGAATCTAAGTGAAAGTAATGAATAAATTTGGATCATACATTTATATAGCTAATACTTTAAATGTTAAAATAACGTTGACGTTATTTTATTTATAAATATTGATACTTAGAGAACACTCACATTTTTTTTCTAATATTATTCATGATACTTAAGTGATGAATTCTCTTCACCATGACTTACAACTGACTATATGAAGAGAAATACTAAGATTAAGCCGAGTTTCTATTTGATATTACTTCTAAAATAAATTATTGTACTTAAAAATACGAATATGTCTTTCTGTAATATCTAAATATTTGAAAATCAAGTTAACCGTGTACGAAATAAAAAGAGTAAATAACACAAGCACTTAAGTCTTATTGATAATCTTACGGAAGCTTACTTCATTACTCATCCTTTAGAAGCGGCCGGTTATTGTCTAAAGTTAAATACGTACTTGGTCAGTGAACCGATCCCCGACAACCAAACTTAGTTACCTAAACAAACATCGTGGGTCCTCGGTCAACATTTGTTACTTTGACGCACTCGTGTAAACATCTTTGTATTCGATATTAAACATGCAACCACTTGATATATTTCGCCACAGGAAAGTGTTATTCTGCATGTCTGTTATACAAGTGGCTAAAATGTTTAAAACATATATTATTCTGATATTCTGCAGTAACAACGTTTATACTTAGTTTCATTTCTTAAGTACTTCTTAGGCGGTGGTTCAATAATTTCACGAATCGAGAGAGAAATTTCAAGGAAGTGTTATGTTTAGACACATAAGAGTGAAGAAAAATAAAATGTTCGTAGAACAATCAAGAGCGACGTATGAACTATACATATAAAAACAGAATACGTCTGACGGTACATTTTAAATCAACAACAAATGATCACGTACATTGAATAAAAAATCGATAGATATAAGATAGCTATGTTAAAGGTAAATAACCATAAGCAAATCTAAATCAGAATATTAAAAGAACGTAACAGCTTAAATGTTTCTTAATCTTTGGTGACAAAAAAAGGAAGAATGATGTCTTCTTTCTTATATCTTATGGCTTTTTCTGGATTTTTATTGAGGGAGTGTTCGAAAGAAATAACATTAACGAGAGTGTCGAATCTGTGTGAGCTCGGCTTGGCGGGCGCGGCGCTCATCAAATTTTATCATGGCCATTGACAATGTTTTGGCCGACGACGTCAGTCCGTGTCGATATAGCCACATAAAGCTTACACCCTAAGTCTACAATGATTTTGCAAAAGAGCAAAAGTTATTTTAGCTTACAATATAAAACATTAACGCCAAGAATTAAATTCTTTATTGGTGTAAAATACAACGCAGTGTAAATTACCCAAAGTATTAACATTGTACGTGGATATGCAAATTTTCTTCAAATAAGACGGATAATATGTCGTCTCTTAGTATTTTTTTCTGTAAAAATCATTATTTATTCTTTATATTATACTTAATAATAATGTTTAAAGGAAAACATGACAATTGTTTACTAATGAAACTATTAACAAGAGCTGATGCAATCAAAAGTTAAATATACTATTAGTATGTTTGTAATAGTTTTTAACTAATTTATGTTATTTTCACAACATTTAAAATCAGGTTGTTCACACAACATTTAAAATCATAAAAAAGTGTTTGAACATTTATACTGTGTTCCATGAAACCACCACCACTGGGCATGGTCCACTGCTGGACATAGGCCTCCCCCATTGATAACATCATTGGAAATGGAAATGTGCCATAATCGCCACGCTTGGCAGGCGGGTTGGCGATCGCAGTATGTTCCACCGTACTAAGGAGAGGACGCTGCTGCCCGTCCTCCGGTGGTCTTTACATCCAGACACAAGACAAATAGACAAGTTCATGCACACAAATGTTTGTCTTGGGTGGGAATCGTTACAGTTACATGAATAGACGGATAAAATTATTGCATTAAATTTTTCGCTTCATGGCCGTACAAAAAAAGGTCCGAAAAAATCGAAAAACAGAATTACAAGCACATCTTCTCGGCACATGTCGGCTGTACTAACACATCACTTCATAGTAAATTGCGATAAAGTTGCTCCGTTACTTGAAATTGTAATTTTATTCTCGATTTATACAGGATTATCATAACGAGGATTGCGAGTATTCCTAAGCAAACAAAAAGCAAACGGTGCGATGACCATATAGGGGACAATAGGATCGGCTCTGTTCTAAAGATGGCCGCGCTATTTAAAATTGTAACATAGGACTTTAACGCAGTCTTTAGCACATAATAGGGGATTAATGTTTATATGGGAGTTTGCATTGTGAGCAATGGGACTTTTGTTTTATTTTATTTTTATTACTTTTTTGGGTTTAAGTAGTTTTGATGCATTTATATAGTTTTAGGTACGCAATCAGTAACAGTAACAAGATGAAGTCTAGCCGTATGTCTGAACGTCCTAAGGTAGATTGGAGATGGGGGAATTAAATCTGCACGGTAAACAAATATTCACCTCTGGAACCTTTGAGAGAACGGGATTAACAATAACAGCAATTCTGTAAACGAGGTGCTACGAAATTTAATAGAGATTTAAACGATAGCTAACACCGAATACTCCTGTACAATTTACTGCTAACTAAATATTGTTGCTTGGCTACGCAATAAAGTAAGTTTACACCGTGGCCATATTATAATCCCGTGTGAGTAACGGTGGCGGGTGCGTTCTGGCTGGAACTCATTAATTTGCCCCACGCGCCGCCTCTTGCCTCGGGATTTGTGGAATTACTATTGTTTATGCCACTGCCGACTTAAATAATGCTCACTCTACAAATTTTTAAGCTAGTTGTTTCAGCTGGGGCGATTGATTTTTTTTATAGACGCGTGACAGTAGTCACCATTTTGTCTGTATGTAATAATTTGTGTCGAAAATTGAAGAATGCAATACAATTAATCTTGAAGCAAGTGTCATATCATTCACACGTCAACCTCCATCTCAAATCATAGAATTTATTGTTCAGTCAAATAATGTTTTTAATTTTTAGCAAAAACAAAACCGACTTCAAATGTATATAATTTTATTTGTAAGGCTTTAAGTCATTTATAGCCACGGTACGTCGCATTACAAATCTAGAAAACCAAAATAGGATTTATCTTAAATCAATCAATATGTCAATTTTCAGTATATCTTCGAAACCTAAACTTCAATGACATTTTAAAATTAAATGGCACCTACTGCGAATATTCGTCCCTTTTCCAACGAAGTTCTAAGGTACATAAACATACAAGTGAAACAAAAAAAAAACATAAAAATACAAGCGAAATGAAGTTGGTTAACAAGACAAGATAACAGGTTGTACAAGGAATTTCCTCATACGGTGAACACTTGAAATGAAAAATGTAAAAGATCATTACAGAGAAGACGAACAAACTGCCTGATTAAAATAGTAGGAAGAGATTTTATGAACACATCCTACAGAACGTGTCGATTGTTAAAATAATTCTGAGTGCACAAGAATTTTATAGTGTGTTCAAAATTATAAAATTCTTCCTATTTTTATACAAAAACAAAATTAATCTTCGTAACAACAACCCTCACAACGATGACCAATATGCGGGACAGCAATGAATGTCCCATAATAAATATTCAATTAAGAATGAGTTTCATTATAACAGTCGAAAATCTAAATGAAGCTAATAATAATTTATGTTATAGAAAATAATATGGAATAAACCAAAATACATCTATCATTATCAAAGACATCAGTTAAAATAATAAATATGTATATCAAATATTCTATCCGCAACATCTTTATTCGAAAGAACTTCTATTCGAAAAAATACAATCAATTTCAATTTAATTGATTTTATTTCCAATTTACACATCCAACCTGAATTTCGACGAGCATAAAAATAAAATGGCTTTTCCAAAAGTTTACCAATCAGATCCAATACAAAGCATATTTGGCTGCAGCTCGATCCGATTAAATTCGAATGCAAAAGTAGTTTCGGTTACGCAAACATGTTTGTTTACGTAACCAAACAAAAGCCATGTTTGACTAGTTGTATTCATTTAAATTTTATGATATACAGTTATCTACTTCGTTATGATAGCTGCTATAGCTTCAGTGAGATCTATAAAATGTAAGTATTAGATGTAAGGAGATAGAGGAAAATAAGTTAGCTGTGCAAAAGTCACTTAACTTCGGTAATGTTCGAAGAATCTATGTTAAAGTGTTCAGTCTACAGTAATTCATGAAACAATTTAATTTTGAATACTCGCCATTATAAATTTATAAACTCTTACATTGACTGTAGTGTTGGAAGTGTAAGATGTCTTGCTTAATTTGCTTAATTCACTCACAATATTTATAAGCTTATAAAACTCGTAGATTAATGTATCATAAGTGTACATAACAGGAAACCATTTGGTAAATTTTATGTAATCATATTCTAGTTATATTCACAGTTGGCCAGTTATACGAGAAAAATAAAAATATAAAATGCGTATTTTAATTTTAAAAAAAGTACCCTATAAATAACAAAACAATCACAGATGAAATTTAAATTAGGTCACAGATAAATGCATTTTATACGTTCTGAAACTAGACAATGGAGTTTGAGGCACAAATAAATAGTACGTGTTCCGGCTCCGATATACTCGTAACTCGGTCGCGGGAATACTGGCCGCGCGTGTCAATAAGGACTTTTTTTTTAATTTTTTTTTTCATAAGAAAGACAATACATAATTCGAACTATCAAGAACAGATATTAGAGTCGAGACGTTGATTGACAAGAAAGGATTGGAACTGCATCTGCGTTGAACAGAACAAAAGAATTGAGGATCATCCAGCAGGGCTAAGCTCCGCAACAGTACATGTAAATCATTTTCAAATAAAGTTACAAAACATTATACAATGACCTGATGATGATTTTTTTTAATGAATTGTTTCTTAACTTATACGATAGTTTATTTTTCACTAAATCCTTTTACAACTGACCCCATGTGAAATCTAAACAATAACATTAACGACTTCTATTTTTTACTTTTAACTTCTCTTGACTAACAAAGTCACCTGTATTAATATTGTTAGAACCTCTCTGTATGACAAAAAATGTTTGGTTGGATTTCTAAGACGTATTTTATCCAACTATACGCTCCTCCACAGGGGCTTCAATTGTTTGTTTAGGATCTCTTAACCCCGTATGTTATACGTAACTTATTGTAATAATAAATAGTTACGGCTCTTTTATAAGGGACCACCCTACTCT
>DWLR01005023.1:0-11393 GCA_018246295.1 Papilio alexanor hazarajatica | reverse complement strand
GACGTAGATAAGGCACGCTTCAATTATTGTCATTCCGAGAGGCATTTCGTTCATCTGTTAACATAAATGGGATGAAAGTTAATTATTAGCCATTTAAGTAAAATTATATTTTATTTGCGTTCTGTGCCAGCAAATACTATATTTAGGTACGTAATTAATGAGATTAGATAAAGTGTAAATATGTTAATGATTTGCATGAACATGACATGCAGTAAGTTTTACAGGTTTGCGGTTGTTCCAGGGGTTTTTTAAATTTCGTCGTCGTCTTTATCACAATATACTAAATTTGAAGTTAATCTTCCAGCTTAGAAGATTTCCGACAGATTTGTATTTATTACTTAATTTATTAATTTTATTGTATGATGATTGCATTTATTAACTTTAACATATATTTTTTTTAAGATTATCAAAGGAAAACTTCTAATGATTAATAGCTTGAGTTCATTTTAAATAAACATATTCTAACGACCATCTGAAGTTTGATACCAAAAAGAGCAAAGCGTGAAACCTACGTGAGATCTTAATTTTGCACTACATTACAGCAGTCGACAATGTCGACTCGAGATCTTAAATTATATTCTCATATACTCGTTTAACATGAGCCATATATAATATTTTATACAAGGTAAGCATGTATACGTTTTCCGTGTTACGAGTAAGGAGGAAGTCGTGGGCAAAAATCGGTGTGGCCATTTTTCTTTTCTCATCTTCAGTATACGCAGATAATGTAGCAATTATGACTTATTGATGGCAATACCTAAGGGCAAAGTACATAAGCAAAATCGTATTGTATTTTATCCTTCGATCCATCACACAATGAACTATCAATATATATGTTTAACCTATGCGGTTAGCATTGGCTTTGCTTTGTTCAGCATAAATGCCAACTCATTACCATTGGATAGTAAACAATTATGTCTATTTTTATATATTTGAAATAAGGATTTTTGTTGTTAGTACCCATAAAATATAATATGCGAATTTAAAAAAAAATCAACGTCTAAAAACCTAATAATTCATTGAGATTCCAAGTTTCAAATTCTCCTATCGTTTTAATGACAGAAAATGAATAATGGTTTGTAATAAAAGAAATCTTATCACTGCCGACGACTCTATAAAAGCTTATTAAAATGGTATTGATATTGAATATTAAGTTTCATATAAATCTCTTGCTATTTCTGGTCATCATTTAATTACTACGATGTGCGGTAAGGGTCAGAGGCCTTTTTTGATTTGAGAGTGGATTTTTTTTGTTTGATGGATTTGCCACTGTTTGCCTGGCATTTACAGTTTCACCGGGCTTGAGGTGGCAGTGCGCAGAAGACGCTTAGCCTATACCTCGAAGCAGTAACTAAGCTCGAGGGCTCCCTCAGGAGCCTCGGCTCGGCCGTTACTTTATTATTGTTACCAGATTGAGAGGCCACCTAGCTCTTTGTTCGCTTCGGCAGACGCTTCATGGAGTGACTGGACTCAAGGGCCCCCGAGAGGGGACTTCGGCTTGGGCTGTCACTCAATATGCGTTTTTTGATTCGGGGGTGCCCAAGAGGGCCGAACCTCGGTCGGCTGCTATTGTCTGATTATAATTAACATTATAGCTAACATAACTACATTACTACTTCGGAAAGCGTTTGCGCTGGGAGAAGAAGTGGCGGAAGAAACTCCAGCAACGCTTCTATCATTGATTGGTGAAAGAGAGATGGCTGTCCTCGCCGGAGAACAGTATATGGTCTGTCTGCGAATTTATTTTCCCTTTGCCTGAGCGAAAGTTAAAGCATCGTCCCGAGAGCCGAGAACGTGCCTAGGTCTAAGATAATTAATATAAACATTTCACACTAAAATTAAATTCGAGAGCACTTACTATGTGCCTGTATTTCTTGATTAGGTACAGTTGCGTACCGTTTGTTGTGTTGCCCGACGCATTTTCGTACTCATCGGCGAAGGTAAGGACCTCCTCCATATTAAGGCTTGAGAGCCGATTGTGCGATTCGAAGGGGCAGGGATCGGTCCCTAACGTTTTCTGTTTCGATGGTACAACTGACGGCACGACCGGTGTCGCTTTGGTTAAGGGTGTGGGGGATTGAGCACTCACAGGTGCGGTGGGCCTAGGTGTGACCCATGCGGAGGTTTGCGGGATGGAGGGAGGGGAACGATGACGCTGACGGCACCGGCGGTGGTCGCCTCGCGGGTTGACGTGGTGGTGGTTGGGGCAGCTGTCTGCGTTAGGGTGCTTTTGGGCACCCGAGGTAATTGGCTGTGTGTTCTGGTAGCTGGCAAAGTACGCAGGAGGATGGGCCAAAATCAGCCAGGAGAGCTTTATCCCTTGGTCGAGGACATTTGAAGGTACCTGTAGTATAGTCATTATAGTACAGGTACCTATATGAATATTGATTCATAGTTTTGTGTTATCTCTTGTATACGCTCTGTGCGGAGAATTGTAGCCACATTCTAGCATTACAAATCAGTTCCAACTCGCAAGCGTTGTTTTATTACATGGTGGCATTTATGCTAAATAAAAATCGGTTTTAACTAGACATTTAGTGATATAAAATATTTTAGTGTCATATTTATCGTAATATTATTGATATAGAAATGGAACACGCAAGACCGCCGGCTGAATTAACGTTAGAAGGTGGACCGGCGAGTCGGGCCGAGGCGTGGCGCAAATGGTATCGTCAATTTACGATATTTTTAAAAGCATCTGGTATTCTAAAGGAGACCAGCGTTGTCCAAGCAAGTTTACTAATTAATCTGATTGGAACCGAAGGGTACGATATTTATTCGACATTCAAATTCACAAAGGAAGAGGATCGCGGCGACATAATAATACTAGTCAAGAAATTTAACGAACATTTTATCGCGAAGTCGAACGTTACTATGGTATGTTTTAAATTGTTTACAAGAAATCAAGAAAAAGACGAGATCGTCGATGAGTACGTAACCGCGCTTAAGTTTTAAAGTCAAAAAATATGATTTTGAGCACCTATAAGACAGTTTAATAAAGGATCGGATCGTATGCGGTATCTATAGTAGCTCGCTTCGCGACAAATTATTAAGAACGGATGACCTAACTTTGGCTATGGCTGTAAAAATCTGTCAGGCGAACGAAATCTCGAGCGAGGAGAACCGTCATATCGAAGTAGCAAAAACGGGGGCTAGCGAGTTGGGCGAATCGTCAGCCGGTGGACGGGACAGCGGGGACAGCGCGGCGCGCCGCGGCACCGCGACGCCGCCGGCGTTAGTGTGTCAGCAGAGACATGTTTTTCGTGCGGAAGTGTGCAATACGTCGGTGGTTCGAAGTGTCCGGCGGTATATAATAAGTGTTACAACGTAGGACATTATAAAAGAGTGTGTCCGGCTAGGAATTCTAAGAAGATTTATGAGGTGACACACCACCAAAGGGGATCGAGGCAAATGGTATGAATCTTTATTCTTGCTATCTAATAACAAGGAAATAAAATTTAAATTAGATACAGGTTCAGCTATTAATGTTGTATCCTTAAAAACGTTTTTAAATATGGGTTATAAAATTAATGATGTCATACCGCATTCAGATAGAGCTCAGTAGTTTTGTGGCAATTATATACCTGTCAAGGGAATGCATATGATATTGTTTAAGTATAAAAACAAAGTGTACCACCTCAAATTTATTATCAATGATTGTCAAAACGTCTTAGGCAAATATGCTTGCGAAGAACTTGGGTTAGTGCAGCGCATTGTTCGCTCACTCTTGAACATTATTACGATTTATTTAACGGCTTAGGTAAATTGCCAGGGACATATAAAATTATCTTAGAAAAAAAGTGCAGTGCCTTGTGTTTGTCCAGTAAGAAAAATACCAATGGGTGTGAGGGATAAATTATTGAATGCCTTGAACAATATAGTAAATTTGGGCGTCATTCGTAAGGTGACTCATCCTACCCCTTGGGTGAATGGAATAGTTTTGGCGGCAAAAAAGAATGGTGATGTAACCGTATGTTTGGATGCTCGAACCTCGCGTGCACTACCCCCTCCTTACCCTCACAGAGATAGCCGCGAAGCTGCATGGCACGCGGTTCTTCAGCAAGCTGGACGCGAGGTCTGGCTTCTGGATGGTGGCTATCGACGATCAGAGCGCAGACCTGTGCACCTTTGGCACACCGTTTGGCAGGTATACATTTTTACGTTTACCCTATGGCATTTTCAGCTTCCGAGGTGTTTCACGCAAAGGTAAAGCAACTGCTAGAACAAGGCAAGCAAAGCAAGACCTAGAGTGGGTTGATTCATTTGTTGATGATATTATCGTCTAGGGCTCTTCGAAGACTGAACACGATTGAAAGGTTTACTAGATAGGGCGCAAAATGTCGGATTAAAATTCAACCGCAAAAAATGTCAATTCTGCGTCGAAGAGGTCACATATCTAGGTCATAGGTTCAGTGCTGCCGGTTTGCACATAGATACGGATAAAGTAAGGGCTATTAAAGAAATGCCTACACCCGGCGACAGGCAGGCACTAGAGAGGTATGGTAAACTACCTTTATAAATTTATTCCTCACTATTCGCAAATCGTTTATCCTCTTAGAGACTTACTAAAAAAGGACACATTGTGGATGTGGGAGTGTTGACGTCGCGAGTCAAAATTTCTTTACTTAATCGACGCAAAAACGTCATTTACGTAACTTGTATAATATTAAAATTCAGTTTAAAACATTAATTAAAATATGTAAAAATGTAAAATTCGAGACGGTATCGATCAAGAGGCGTCTAGCCACCTGAGGTAGTGAGCATTAAATTGCCATCAAATAAAAATATCTTTAGATCATTTTGTTTTGTATTTTTTATTATATTGTAAATAAACTGGTGGTCTTGTAGGACAAAATAACATGTTAAAAAGAAAAAACCACGGCCGGGCTCTCCTTATGGTAAAGCTAAAAAATTATGGGGGTTGCCCATACAAAGCTGTGATTTGTCGTCGTTGCAGTCTACAAATTCCTACAAGAGCCACCCAAGAAAAGTGAAGAAAAAGTGTTTCTCTTATAACCTTCGATCACCAGTCCAGTCAAGAAAACATCATACAGTCCACAATTAAAAGCGCTCTTTTTAGGGCGGAAAGACGTCCTTCAAGCACATGCTCAGGCCGAGTGTCTTATTACATCGATGCTCAATCCCCGGAGCAGGTAAATACCGAGGCTGAGGTCCTAGGGGATCCGTCGACGAGCGCCCGCGAAAGGCGGAGGCGGGTCCACCTCAGCGTTAGCACGCACGACGCGGTTGTAAAACAACTTAAGGAAGCGATATGCGCGGGGCCTTGCTGGCGCTGTACTCGAGCACGGCGCCGGTGTTGGTGTCGGTGGACGCGAGCGCGACGGCGCTTGGCGCGGTGCTGCTGTAAGCGGGCCGCCCACTCGAGTTCGCCTCGCTCACGCTCACCGATACGCAGCGCAGGTACGCACACAAAGAAATTCTCGCTTTTGTTTTCGCGATGGAGCGTTTCCATCAATACGTTTTCGGCAGGGATGTCGTCACCGTGGAAACGGAGCACAAACCTCTAGAAGCCCTCTTTAAAAAGTCACTAGATTCGGTTCCTGCGTGGCTTCAGAGTATGATGTTACGCGTTCAACGTTACGAGTTTCGAGTTACTTATAGGCCCGGGAAATACATGTATGTTTCAGACGCGTTATCGCGTGCGGCGTTACCCGAAACGATGCCAGAGAAAATAAACGTTGAACTGGAGGAACAAACGTGTTTTTTAATCTCAAATATTTTAGATTTAGCAAAAATAGAATGACGTCTACGTCTATAAGGGAAGCTTTTGTCGAAGACGACGAGTGTCAAATTTTATTAAAATATATTAGGGACGGATGGCCGGACAACAAGGCTGATGTCGAATCTGCAGTGCAGCAGCGTTGGTCGCATCGGGAGGACTTAGAAAATGCCGATGGTTTAATTGTTGCTTGCGCGGCGAAATATTGAGTAAAATACACGAGGGTCACTTAGGTGTAGAGGGCTGCAAGCGGCGGGCCCGGGACGTAATGTTTTAGTGCGGCATGTCGCGCGACGTGGAGCGCGCGGTACGGGCGTGCGCAATATGCGCGCCACGCGCAGCGTCCCCCGCGTGAGCCTATGATACCGCACGCGGTACCAGATATCCCGTGGATTAAGCTAGGGTCCGATATATTCGAGTACAAAAGGCAGTCCTACTTAATTCTCTTTGTTTATTTTTCAAACTATATAGAAGTTAATAAATTAAGTAACATTAGCACCAAGTCGGTCATATTAGCTATGAAAGAAGAGTTTTCGAGACACGGCATCCCCTCGGAAGTGATAACAGATTATGGCCCCGCTTATAGTTCAAAAGAATTTTCTAATTTTAGCAAGGAATGGTGTTTTATCCGTACAACCAGTTCGCCTAATTACGCTCAGTCGAACGGCCTCAGCGAGAGGGCGGTGCGCACCATAAACAGCATTTTAAGTCTAGAGACACTTCTGAATAATACATGGGTCTACTCAACATAAGGACTACGCCACGAGATGGGGTCAGTTCCCCCTCGCAGTTGCTGATGGGCCGGCGGCTGGCTGCCCTGTTCACATGGAGAAGCGTAGGCCCGATCGTGACAACGCAATCGACTACTCCAGAATTGTTCAAAATCGTAACAAAAGTAAGTTTTATTATGATATACATACTCGAGCACTACCTCTTTTGAAACTAGGTGATGACGTCATAGTTACAAATGACACAAGAAAACGACGTATGCGTGTGCAAGCAAGCGCAATGCAACCGCGCTCGTATTTTGTAATCGCCAAAAATGGTAAGACTTATAGACGAAACAGACGTCACTTACAAAGATTATATTATATGAGTATCCCTCTCCCCTTATTCCCGAATTATCCACTACTTTTAATAATAAAAAAGAGATGAATGATGATGAAAATATGCTTGCTTCAAAAAATAGCAAGGATCAGGAGATGTGTAGAAATGATGATGTGTATATGCAGCCGGATGCGAGCGAGGAAGCGGCATCTGCATTGCCACAACCTGTGGCTGTGCGTTAGATTAGGTTAGAAACGCTGCGAAAATAGCCCCTGATAGGGTCGCCAAATTAAAGTAAAATGAGTATTATTGTTTATCTTTATAAGATAGCAATTTCCATGTTATCTTAATTTTATGCTGTATACTTTTTATTTTTTTATTGTTATTTTAAATTGTTTTGGTTTTCTTTGCCTTTATTTTTGCAAGGGGAAGATGTTGTATACTATTTATAGTCTATATTCATAGTTTTGTGTCATCTCTTGTATGCTCTCTGTGGGGAGAATTGTACTCACATTCTAGCATTAAAAATCAGTTTTCACTCGCAAGCGTTGTTTTATTACAGTACCGTGGTCTGCTAGGCACTTGACACACCTAGGACGGGCGAAATAGTTGCGAGCCGAGTGCCCGTACAACTGGCATTCGTGGCATTGGCCAGGAAGACTGTTTTTACGTGGCAGCGCCACCACCAAGCCACTAAGGCCACAGATTGCCTTAATGTCGAAGATGGCCTTTCCTTCAGGCGTGGGTTCTAAGTGGATTTGCACCAGGTCTCTTGGTGCTTTTGTGCGTCTGCTGGTCATTCGACAGACGCCTAAGATAGGGAGTTTTTGGTCCTTAAGGGACTGGACAACTTCATGAATTGAGATCTCTTTAGGAATGCGTTTTATTACGATCCTAAGAATCCACTCTTCGGCGAGCATGAAGCTATGATAGTAAATCTCCTTCTCTTGTAGGAAACAGGTGACATGCCGGAATGCATCGGCAGTCTTATACTGCATCTTAATTACCTGGGCTGTAGCTGTCGCAACAACTTTAAATTTGATTGACATGGCTGATTGAATCATTGGGCATTTGGGACGTGCTGGGGGTTGGTGCAGAAGCAGCCAATTTAGGCTGTGAGGCGGAATTAGTCTTTGAAGGCGCTATGGGTATGGACATCAGGGCTGGGATCGAGGCCCAGACGGTCTGAGATGGTCCAGCTACCGTTTGGGGAATAGATTTTGGTGCCTTCTGGAGCACCGGGGAGGGGGTTGGCGAGGCGGTTGGAGAGGAGCGCTTCTTGCGCTTTTTCTTATTCTCTACTTTTGTGAAGAGCGCGGATTCATCGGATTCATTGGAGAGCGCGGATGCATCTACGTCCATATCGGAGTCCCTTACGTCAGTTTCCTCGCCGGACTCGGAGGCCCGTGCGTTGGAATCCTCTTCGGACATGGAGGCCCGTGAGCCTGTATCCTCTTCAGACTCGGAGGCCCTTGAAGAGGACCTCATGACGTGTACCACTTGCTCGGCACCTGATACGGCTTCCGGGTGGTGTAGCCGTAGGTAAAAGTGGCCTGAGCTCCAGCCATTGCAGCTAGATTTCCTGTCCTAATCTATCTATTGCAGGCGGTCCCGGTGGGATGCCGGGGTCAGAGTCCCTAGCGCCCTCTCTGCTGTGTTTTGCAGGGAGGATGTGTGCCTACTACGTGTAGCCCTAGTGCGTCAGAGTGCCGATTTTATTGTGTACCCAGGTGTGGTCTTAGGTCTAATTAAAACTACCCTGGTCACTGGCCAATACGTGGACCAACGTTGAATAGGGCAAGTGGTGGCCAAGTGGTCCCAAGGCCAGTGGTGGAGGTCCCTTTCGAATTACGCGGTTCCCTGAAGGGGAAACACGGGCCAACGGGACTAGCTTCGTTATCACCGTTAGGTATCCGCTAGCCTTTTTCAAAAAGATGCGTCTCGCTAAAAACGTTGCTCCGCTCGGTGAAAACTCCACTTTGCAACATTTTGCACGCTGTTCCCGAAATCAGAAACAATACCTGTAATGACGTCTACCAAGAAACAAGAAATTCACTTGCCATATGTTAGACGCAATAAAAATTACGCTGAACAGCCGGCTTGCGAACAATGGAAGGCGGATTCCCAGAAACTAGAAATTCACTTGCCGAAATGTCGGGCTTAATAAAAATTACGCCGAACAGCCGGCTCGTGAACAATAGATGGACAATCTGCGCAGCAGATTGCCCTAATTATTGTCGGGCGGAGCGACAGCTGTGAGGCGAACGAACACGTCCGTTCGGCTCGACGGTCTGTAGCGGAGTCCGTCTTGAGAGTGGAGTAGGAGACAAATCTTTTGAGGGAAGACAGGGATCTGTGAGACTTGACTCAATAAATAGCAATCTTCAAATGTGACTGAAATTGGCTCCATGATGTCCAAAACAACGACCAAAAAGCTCTTATATCTGTCGATTGAGGTTTTATTTTAGCTTACGCACTAAGTTAAGGGGGATTGACAAGAAACGTTTCTAAGACGATGAAGTCTTAATGGTAACACGTGCTTTCAAAAGGGGGAGCGCATTCACAACGGATCCGAACAAAATCGCTGTTTTGATTTATGTTTACTTAATAATTATTTAGGTCTTCTAATGAAAAAAAAAATGTGTGTGAGAATCGAACTTGATTCCGGCTACAATCTTAATGAATCTTAATAAACGTTTTACCTCCTACCTACTTTTTCTACATTTGTCAACAAATAAAAACAATATATGTATGTAGATAAAATAAAATATACAAATTTTTATAAGATGCCACATATTGTTAGAAGACATTTATTCACGATTTGATTATTGTTTGTTAACTAAGTAAACATGCCACAGTAATAATATGTTATTTAGTATTGGACTGTTGGAAGCAGACGAGGGCAACCGATCAGTGACCGCGCCTGCCGCCAACTGTCGAAAGTTGCGCGAAGCGAAGCGCTACGGCGCAGAGTCATAGGATGCGCGCTCGCGGCAAGCGCAAAGGAGAACGAAGGGGGTGGGGGTGGGGGTGGGGAGTTTTGCAACATGCGTAGTGAATAGTGAGTGATGTTTAACGAACTAGATTAAACTCAATATTCTTGAGGCTAAGGCCTTGTGGCTAAGATAGTAATCTCAGCGGCTTGGAACCCGTATATAAGCTTTGGTGTTATATTTAATTTTAATCTTATATTATTTCTTATATTATGTTTTTCCTGCCATATTGAAATGTATCCATTGGAATATCAGTTTAATTGAAATTAGTACCTCTTACGCTTCTTGATCTTTTTAAACGTTAAGAAAAGTACAATGGGCGCACACTGTGCAAATAACCTCTTAGTTTCGCGGTAAAGCAGTTCAGCCTCGCCAACCGCGAGCCTAGTCCGGAGAATTCAATTATTACTGAAAGCATTCGGCTTTGGCAAACCAATTTTTTTAGTTTATTTTCGCCAACATCTGCTAGAAACAAAGCGCTAGGAATAGGAGTAAATTTCTGACAGTATTGTTCAAAGTTTACTGTTTTAACTACTCACTGAACAACATATTTATGTTTATTTTAAATCTGACATCTCTTCTAAAAATAATGTACGTAACGTACCATATACATATGTAAACAATGCACATTACATTCAGTTAATATACTTATTACAAAGCGGCAACAAAAAAAAATTGCGATTACTACAGTACTGGGTGGAACGTATTATTAATTTTAATTTAATCATATTCCTCTATTTATTCCCACAAATGTCCTTAAGATTACAATAAGGATTTTGCAGAGCTTAGTGTTTTTACTCCAATATCATGGCTCGCCGTTTTAAGTAAATTGGCATTGCTGAAAGCAGCTTAAACCTTAGACGTTCACAATTATAATAAAAGCCTCTCCTTGGATTTTCCTTTTCTCATTTATCCGTTAATTACTTCGGATATATTTTCTCTATTGAGTTATCTACTTTACTAAATTGATATTTCTTTGGAATACACACAACGTTTTAGGGTTTAGTTAGACGGAAATGTTGTCGATAGATCGTCTATGAGTAACATGGTCGAACATGGATCATTAAGTAAACTTTTAGATAATGCTTACCATGAGTTTTCATTACCGAAACATTCACAAAAAACGTTTTTTATGTATACAATAATCAAACATCTGATGTATCGAATTAAGAAGTTTGAAAACGAAACTTATTTAAGAACTTTTTAACATTTAAGACAAAAACTGAGATCACACAACATGTTTTATGTTACTGTTTAGGCAGTGTATATTGACGGTTAGAGACGTCGTTTTACGTGTAATGAAATACCTATAGTTATAATAGTTTTATGATATGGGTTCATGCAAAGGATTTGACACAAGCGCTCTCTGTCAGAACAAAGGACATTTTATAATTAAGTACTGAATCTTGTTATGCATATAACAAGATTCAGTACTTAATTAAGTATTCCAGAAAGTATTTAATTGAACCACCGTGCATCTTTTTTTTTTTATTTTTTTTTTTTTTGTGACGGACTTGTCACTGTTTGCCTGGAGGGGGCATTTACAGATTCACCGGATTTGAGGTGGCAGAGCGCAGAGGGCGCTTAGCCTAAACCTCTTAGCAGTAACTAAG
>DWLR01005022.1:0-11395 GCA_018246295.1 Papilio alexanor hazarajatica | reverse complement strand
ATATATATATATATATATATAATAGAATAGAATAAAGCTGAAGTTTTCGTCCGTTTAGACACAAATCTTAGGAACTAAAAACCGGCTTAATAAAATCTTTTTAGATCTGACAGCCCAAAAAGTATAATTGTTTTGAAACAACACAAATTAAATATATATAAAAATATTACGTTTTATTTAGTTACAGTAAGCTAGGCTACCTCCCAAGGCATGTCGACGGCCACGTCCAGCTTGGCGGGCGTCCAGTCCTCCTTGATCGTGAACTTCTTCAGCTGGATCAGCAGGTAGTCGGGGAACGTCGCCAGGCGGGTTATTCTAATAAAATTTTAACGTCCTTCTATGATATCTTTAACAGTCATGACAAAAAACTGACTTAGAAATAATTACGATTTACTAGAACTCGATTCAAAGACGACAAATAAAAATTGCATTTTACTGTCTGTAAGTGAAGAGAAAAAAAAATCTTGATTTTTTTCTTCGTTTTAATGAACATAATTGAGAAATTTTTGCCATTGTTTTTCGCGGATATGAATGTATGTATGTTCGTTTCATTGTAATCTGTTAATGCCGAGACTGAAACGATTTTGATGAGCGTTTCGATTAGTATTTTTTACTTCCAAAAATCAGGTCAAAAGCAGAATCATTATACATGCTACCAGCATTTGGGAGGTCTTGCCCTACAACCGTCGTAACTTAAATTTTTAATTTTAAAAATAAAATAAAAACAAAACAAATTAATAGTTTTTACAATTAATGAAATATAACAATTAACGATTTCTTATATGTTCCATTTACGCGAATATTTGAAATTAAACAAATTTTACGGATTTTATCACGTTCCATTAATATTATTTTAATTCTAGACGTTTCGAAACCCCCCCCCCCCCCCAACGGTAACCATTAATGATGCAGAGCGCTCGAAACGTCGAGAATTAAAATTAATTAAGTTTAATTTCAATATTACAATTAATGAGCAGGAAACGTGTCCAAACTAGGGCGGTGACCCTGCGTGGTCGATCGCCAGGCTCTCGCCCCATGAGTACACACTTTAATGTTTACAAAGTTTCATATTTGCATAGATAAAATATGTATTAATATAATAAATAGTTCATTGCGGCCGGCATCACGGTTAAATTATAAATAATATATAACAATCTTCAACTAAGGTTAGTGGCAACTCACTTTTCAGCTGTGACCTTCTTGTTGACGGCGGTGCTGAAGAACTGCTCGACCGTCTCTTCGCGCATGAAGCTCTCGAGACACGCGTTGAACGGGATTTGAGGCCGGACTATCTGAGACGGGTCACTGAAAACAACATACAATAATTATAAGATTTCAAATTAAAAAAAAACTGATCGGCGAATGGCCTTTCACGCCGCAAGTCGTGGGTTCGATTCCCACCCAGGGCAAACATTTCTATGACCACGTCTGTTTTGTGGGCGGCGCTATGCCGCCCTCTCGTTTCTCCTAACATAAAACGGGTCCGGGACTTGGGGTGCGAGGTACTTTTATTTTCTTTATTTATCTTTTCTTTTTTACTTTAATGTCTAGTACCAGCTCGTCTTGTTACTATTTCTTTTTACGGCCATGAGGGCCGACACTCTGCAGATAAATTCCTTCCTTTTTTCTTTGTTATTAATTATATTACATATATTATTTGTATTAATTTTTTCCTTTATTTTAATTTCAGCGTCGGCCCTCATCGCGCCAGACACGGGACAGTCCACCAAGATGTGCAGCACGGATTCCTCAACAGTTGGATCGCAGATACATATAGGGCTCTCCTTACACTTAAACTTGTGTAGGTATGAGGAGAACCCTCCATGCCCTGTGAAAGCTTGCGTCAAGATTTTGTCTATTTCTTATTTTCTTAATATGGGGTAGGCAGCCACGACATCCGGGAAGAAGACCTTGGCGGTGGAGGTAGTTTCCCCTTCCCTATAGCGTCCTCAAGCGACTCCATACGGATTTGTCGCTTGATGTATGAAACGGGACATTTTTCGTAGTTGGGTTTGATCTTCATTCCGATTGCTGCCTGTTTTGCCAGCTCGTCCGCCCTTTCGTTTCCCTGAACAAGTCTGTTTGTCATGTGTCTGGATGTAAAGACCACCAGAAGACGGGCAGCAGCGTACTTTTCTTAATACGGTGGAACGTACTGCGTCGCAAACCCGCCTGCCAAGCGTGGCGACTATGGCACATTTCCCCCTAATTATGCGATCAATGGGGGAGGCCTATGTCCAGCAGTGGACGATCATATGCTGATATGGAAATTAAAATAAATACTTCCCTATTGTCTGCCTATAAAAGATAGATTTTTTTTTAAATCATAGATGGTACTGTCATTGATACGATTATGATACGGGCAACAATAGGAAGAATTACAGATGCATGCAGTTACCAGCCTTTGTGGGCGAAAAGGCGGGAGTACATATTGAAAAGGATAAAGGAACATTGTTTAAGAACTTAACAGTGGTAGAGTCCGCAACAACATCTGTTGCATGAGTGGCCCGCTCGACCGGTGCAATACCACGACCTCACAAAAGACAGGCGCCAAGTAGTAGTATTCTGAGTTTCGTCTGAGGAGTGAGGTGCTGGAGGCCCAAACTTACTCCACTTCCCCTTCCCACCATTTTCTAATAGGGAAAGGGTGGGAAAAGTAAGATTTGACCTGTAGGGGGACACGGATAGGAGAGGGAATTGTCAATTTTTCTATCCACATGTCCTGTGTGTTTTAAAGGTAGGCAACGCATCTGCAACTCGCAAATGCTTGTTGCAGATGTCTTGCTCGTTTGCCACCTTCTTGTATAAAAAAAAAAAATCTTCACGCGAGTATTCTGTAAGGCGCAGTCTTTTTCCATTAGTTGAATTAGGATATTAATACAAGAGTTGTTGCTGTCTACCACTATTGAAATTTCTTGCGTGGCTATTCCTGCGTGTGCATTTCTGCGTGTACATTTATTGTTGCACTCACAGCCTCTGGCCGACGGCCTCGGCGGCGAGGCGGCGCTGCTCGTAGTCCCGCACGAGCGGCGCGTTGGTGGCGGCGGCCACGGGCACGGGCAGCGGCAGGTGGTGCTCGGCGCGCCGCGTGTAGCGCACGCCGCCGCTCTCGCCGCACCGCACGCGCTCCTCCACGGAGAAGCGCAGGCAGTCCGCCGGGTTGGCGCGGTGCCGGCTGTTACGCTGCACCAAATGTCGCACAATATATAGTGGTAAGGAGGAGGTTCTTAATTTGTATTTTTTATGTTCGTTATCGCAAAACTTCGTCATTCATGAACCAATTCCAAAAATAATATCTATTGTTGGAAATGGGCACATTCGCAAATTAAACTGAAACCCATTTAATTTGATTGCCATTGAAACGTGGGCTTCGAAGAAATTCCGAAAGTTGATATTTTGGTAGATTTAACAACGCAAGCCCTATCTGGGGTTAGTCGATCGTAATGAGACATATCGTGGCTATAAATAACTTATAAATAAAAATAGGTTTTTCCCGCGTCTTCACAAACGTTCGTTTCTTATTTTCCTAACTGAAAAATGGCATCATCAATATCAATTTCAATAATAGACAGCATCTGTCCAAAAGTCGCTATTTACAACTTTACCACGGCAACCTATATTGTAAATGTTATCTACATTTTGGTTACATTCAGTTTAATTAACCTTTGGGAAAAAATCGCATATTTGGTAAATAGTCTATGATCGCAATTAGTCGGTAATAAAATGTTGTACAGTTAGGAGCTCTTTTATTCACTGCAGTGACATTGGTAAGGCGTTTAACAGTGGAAGAGTCCGCAACAACATCTGTTGCACGAATGGCCCGCTCGACCGGTGCAATACCACGACCTCACAGAATACAGGCGTCAAGTAGTAGTATTCTGCGTTTCGTCTGATGAGTGAAGTGCTGGAGGCCTAATTTTAGTCCTCTTCCCCTTTCCATCTTTTTCTAATAAGGAAAGGGTGAGAAGGGAAAGAGGATTTGACGGGGATAGGAAAAGGAAATATCCATTTCTCTATCCAGTCCCTCCTCTGTCTATTAAAGGTAGGCAACGCGTCTGCAACTCGCAAGTGCTTATTGCAGATATCTATGGGTAGCGGTTACTTAGGCGACCGCTTGCTCGTTTGCCACCTTCTTGTATAAAAAAATCAAGCAAAACCGACCCTTATTGTTAAAGACATAAAACACAAACTTTTTTCTATTTCTTATTCCTAAAACGTTAAAAGATCATAGCTGTTACTAATGTCAATAATAGTCCCTTTATTACAGTGAACCGACCTCAATAAGCGTGAGCAGATGCAGATAGAACTCGTGCGCGTCCTGCTGCCGCTTGCTCATGAACTCGGGGTGGCCGCGCCCCACCAGCTGCCGGTACATGTGCGGCGACACGCCGCGCTGCGCGCCGCCCGCCCCGGGGAACGAGTACCGCCCCGACAGCAGCCCCACGCCCAGCTTGGCGCTGCAACAGCGTCACAAATACGTCACCGTACAAATCGGGTGGATTTAACAGATCTTCGCAGAGTTAAGACGTTCGATAATTCGACGTTACTAAATGTATCGTCGTATAAAGAAAAAAAATTATTTATTTTTACATAGAACATTTAGCATTTTAGTGATTTGTACTACCAAGAACAAAACGACAATTGTTATTATATTAGTTTATCGTTATCAACGCGCAAAGAACGGAACACTAACAGATACTATGATTTTTTTCTTATTATATTGAGAGATGCTTTCAAGAAAAATATAATAAAACTCACGTTTGAACATTGAAATCATTCGCCGGATCCTCGGGGAACGTGGAGAATATTTCCGGGGCGCCCTCAACGAACCTCCGAATGAAGTCTGGTATTCGGAACATTACCTATAAAAATACAAAAAAAAAATACTACTAAAAATATTTGTTATATGAAAAGTTATGTTTTATGTTGTGTAGTATGGTGAGTGTCGTAAATGGTGTATAAATGTGTTGAGTGTAAGCGATGTATTCAGTAAGAATATTGTGAGTGTTGTAAGTTGTATTTATAGTAAGAATGTGGTCAAAGTTATTAGAGGTGTATGTAGTAAAAAAAGGAGTGTATGTATTAAAAATGTGGTGCGTGTTCGAATGTTGTGAGTGTTGCAAGTGGTGTAAGATACCTGCATGACACTGTTAATGTAGCAGCTGTTGCCGAGGTTGTTGAGGCCGGTGAGCGCGGGCCCGTGCAGTGGCCGCAGGTCGCTGCCCGACTCCTGCAGCGTATTCCACTCGCCGGTGCGTTGGTTCAGCTCAAGTTCCAACTCCACCATTGATTTATCAGTCTGTAGAGAGACAAACACCATAAGTTCAAACACAAGCCTACTTAAGTACGTAAGTTTTACACACGCACGTATTGTTTATAACACTTAAGCAATTGGTTAAGAACTATTTTTTTTTATTTAAGTCCAAATATATTTTCAAAGTTAACATTAGATTTAGATTAAACAAGTATCATAAATTTCTTACGGAAAATTTTATTTAGTACAATCTGATTATTTGCACCGACCTTTTGCAGCTGTTGTACATTGATGCCGAAGTGCTTGAGATGATCAGCGAGGAAGGGATCCTCGACCATGTCATCTTCGGCGTAGGAGAACACGTCGCCTTTCCCATCTGGGGTGATCGTGCCCAGTTTGACTGCCAGCGGGTAGCCGGTGTTACGGTAGTGTTCCACCTGGGATAAGAAAGTTATTATTTCTACTTTAAAAATTCTATTAGAAAGACGCATACACACAAAAGGGCCATTTTATGAGCTTGATAACGTTGATCTCATCCTCGACTAAATAAACCACTGCTCGTGGTATTGTGGATGTTCATGGGATTTTTTAAGCACATAATGATAAAAAAAACCAAACCAAATTCCAAATTTATGTGGGAATGATTGACTATGAATCATGAGGTCGTGGGATCGAATCTCTATGCCGACTGGGCTATTGTTGCTTCCCATAGCAAAATCGTTTAAGCTTGGTTTGAATTGTAAAAAAAAATACAAGAGAATTTCGATATTGCGTGGTGAGTTTAGAGATGTTAAAAAATAATCGATTTTTATTTGAATCGATAATTATTTTCTTATAATCGATTTTTAATAAATCGATTATATAAATTACGCGTTTAACTCGATTTCCATAAAAAGCGCTTTCTATGCGACAGATGAAAAAAAAACTTGAAGTAAGTTTCAATTCTATAAACAGCACCATGTATGGCGGATGAAAAGCATTGGCATCAAATTCGTCAATGGTCAAAAATACCGAATTGGGCCTTTACGCTGTGGCACCGCTATCGGATCTTATGGTAGGTATCTCTCAATGTCTGGAAGAGCTCAGAAGTTAACCGAACTCCATCCTAAATATTATTTTCCAAAGCGGGAAATATGGTCAGGAAAACATGAAATCGTACTTTAGGAAAGAGATTATCAAAATTATTGTTTAAAAACTGCTTACCTGAAAATTTATGATAATAATAATTCTAATCAAATGTAAAATTTTGAACATTTTGTGACAATACGATATAGTTGTCGTTTAGATTTTTTAGCTTATCGTTTCATTTTATTTTAATATTACTCTTACGTAAAACGAGACTGAAAATTAGTGCCAATAATTATTTTTCGACTATTGATTGATTTTAACTTAAAAAATAAATAGAAAAGATTTGTTTTACATTTTAGTTTTTGAGACCATAAAATAGTCGTTTAGTTTTTTTTTTAAATTCTCGTTTTAAGTATTTTATTTTGATACTAGTCAAATGTAAAATAGGACTGGACATTTTTGACAATAATTATTTTAATTTTTTTTATTGTTTAAACTAAAAGATTAACGAAAGATTTGTTTTATATTTTCGTTTTTGAGACCATCAACTACATTGTGTTGATGAGTTTTTTTAAATTATCGTTTTAAATATTTCATTTTAAAACTAGTGAGATGTAAAATTATACTGTACATTTATGGTATTTTTTTTAAATTTTATTTATATCTTAGTGTTTGAGACAATAAGGTTGTCATTTTGTTGGGATGCTCGTAATTTCATTTTTATAATAATAAAACGTTTAATGGTACTGAAAATTTGTATCAATAATGTTATTTGGTTTCCTTATTCCTTACCTTGAAAGTTTAAAGGATCATTTGCTTTGATTTTTAGTTTTGAATTTCTTATTTTTTTATTCATTTCATTTTACTTGATTTTTAGTTTGATAAATTGTTAATATGAATCTCTTAGGTTTATTATTGGAATATGAAAACCATGTAGATTAAATAATAGAAATAATCGATATTTTCGCAGAAATCGATTATTTATTTTTATTAAAATCGATTTTGGACAAATCGATTAATAATGAATAAAGAAAAATCGACTTTTATTTAATCGATTATTTTCCATTACTCTGTGAGATTCCTAGGTGAGTTCGGTTTTAGCCTATTCAGAATGGAAGTTGATGATAAAATTTTATGAGTGCACTAACCGCATGATCATTACCACCAGAGCCATCGAAGAACCGTCTCCCGCAGAGTATGGAGCCGTCCGTCAGGTTGAGCCACAGGTTGGTGGTCAGGTCGCACTTGGCGCACTTCCAACCCGACGGTGGAACCTTCACGTTGTTGTCCAACTGCTGCAAGTTTACTGCATGCCTAAACATTGATTTAAATTTTTGAACTGAAATATCAATTATTTCGCATAGAAAGCGTTTATATATAAATATTGCATATCTAACTATAGAGATTTTGGCTTCCTAGAACATTATCTCTGTCACACACTACAAATGTGACAGTTTGTGCTTTGTTCGACATAGATAACGTTCTATGAATTCGAAATCTCATTTCAAAGCTTGGTGTGTATTACTTATCGCCTACCTACATACGCCTACTTACTCTTTGCTTATAAGTTAGACTTATTTAAAAAAAATGTAATAAATAAATAATCATTGTTCATTCATAATTTCTGATACATATGAACATCGTCATAACAAATTTTGGTATATTATAAATTTGTATAAATAGTTCTACTATGATAGTAAAAATGACTTACACTGATACCTCTCTTCTCTCGCCATCCCATGTCCCCTGCAATGCAGCCATCTCCGCCATTTTGAATGGTGACTCAGCGTTTATAACTGCTTGTACGGATTTCTTAACCTATGTAATTAATGACAAATAGTCCTTGATATAATATATTACAAGAGTATATAAATAGCGTCGTTTAATATCTATTATACAACATAAGTCTTCGTAAGAATATATAAGATAACATGGATTTTATGATAGCCTATTTACCTATACTTTCTATGTATTAAAATGAGAAAATAGATGCAAAGAAATCTATTGCATATTGAATTGCCTAATTGAATGCTATTAGCCAAGTTGGTAGCATCCACTATTCAACTATTGTTTTAAGCCATCTCATAACATATATCAAAACTTGATCTGAGGAATGATCTATAAAGTTTAGTAAAAAGTGCTTATTAAATTTGGTAGGTTTCAGTTAAAAAAAATTATAGAAAAAGTCATAATTACATGTACGAATAATACAAGGATAAAGGAGAGTGAGAAAGAGAAAGAGAGAAGACGCAGAGAGAAAGATAAAGATTTACCACTTCAGGCAACGAGGGATCTGGCCAGGGGAATGTGTAGAAGCCCGGCAACACCACAACATTGTAGTGGTCAGTGTAGGTGTACTTTGGCTTGCCGATGTCAGGTTCGAAGCCTCCCTCCACTCCGATGGCGAGACGGGTGATCTTCTTCTCTGGTCCATCACCCGTCACCTCTGGTTCTGGTAACTGTAACATAATAATTGTTGTCCGTGTCAGATTTGTCATTTGACCCCTTGAGACTTGCTTAGCAAGAAATATTAAAAGATATAAAAATTAAAAGAAGACCCCGGTACCACTGTGAAAGGAAAAACAATCTTGTTTGCGATCTTGAAAGTAACCAATGTTCGATCGGTCAGCTAAACAAAAACAAAGTCATAAATCATTGTGACAGTTAATCTTTGGGGGAAGGACGAGGAGTTGAGAAAAAAAACTTTGCAGTTTGATTGAAATCTTGACAATGATTATTGAATTAGAAAATTATTGCGATATTAAGACATTTATAATTATAAAGGCGGGATGGGTCAATAGCAAACTATTAACACGCCTTCGATTCGCACAGCGTTTACGACGTTTTATATGAAACTGTAGTCTATAATTTATTTTGACAAAAGCAATGTCGACTTACGGGCGTCTTCTCCCTCTGTATGTGGAGGAATACTGGATTGCCAGTCTTCTGGAAGTACTGCTCTACGTAGTTGCGTCCGAAGCCGAGGAACGATGTGAGCGAAATGTACAGGCCCGTTTCCGACTCCTGTAACAGTAGGTAACATATATAAGTTTTGTGTGAAGTTTATTTGATTGAAAATATTGCCGCAATGCAGTAAGAAATGATGCTCGCTAAATGAGATAATTGCGAGCTTGCGAGGTAATATTTACATCTAGTATTTTGGTTTTGATATCATCCTATTGTGACGGTGCACTTTATAGAATACAAGCAAATCATTGTAATTCAATGCAATGTCAGAACTTAACACAACTTAAATTCTGTAAAAAAATTAAACATAAGTTTTTATAGAAGACAACCATTACATAATTTTATATTTTCATTGTAATTTTGTGGAAATTGTGAGATAAAGCGAAATTAAATTGTACAATATGGATATATAATGTAATAAGATTGGTCTCTGTAAATAATTTAGAATTTAATTATTTCTTATATTAACCCGAATATTAGACGTTAAAATTAAACTAGTTTTACGGATTTTATCGCGTTTAATATTTCATGACGTTTCGAGCGCTTTACAACACTCATGGCCATGGGGGACTGAGGTGTTTGACGTGCCAATGTTCCATAAAAACTCAGGTGAACGAACACTTAGCTCACTTAAAACACCGACGCTCCAGGAAGTCTGTAGTCAGTGATCACGTTTTAGATAATCCCCCTACATTTTATAAGATTTGTTAAACCACAAATCCTCGCAAAAGTACACTAGAGAAGTAGTAATTTCAATAGAGAATATAGCTGGGTGCTATTGCCTTTTTTATACCAGGAGGTGGCAAACGAGCAAGTATAAGAAGTTGTATATACATTTAAATTATTGATTTTCTAAATAAAAGGTAAGTTATCTGCACTATACGGGCGGACGTAACTGATACGACATTAGTATTTTAAATAAGAAGGGGGGATTGAACATGACTTGATATAATTGTTTTTATAGGACCGGTGAAATACCACGACCTCACAGAAGACAGGCGTGAAGTATTTTTATTATTTTACGTTTCGTCTGAGGAATGAGGTGCCGGAGGCCTAATTTTAGTCCTCTTCATCTTATTAGAAAAAGGTGGGAAAGGAAAGAGGATTTGACTTGCAAGGGATGGATAAGAGACCATAAAGTCCATTTTTCTATCTGTCCCCTCATCTGCCTATAAAAGGTAGGCAACGCATCTGCAACGCTTCTGGTCCTGTACGGTGCAGCAACCACACCGGCTTTCGGGTGTCCGGCGCTGCAAGAAATTATTTAGCTTGCAGCGTAAGATGGCCATTGGAATCGCACTATATCCTTGGACGCGGCAACAATCCTCGCTCGGTTTCCACCATTGAACATCTTGGCATAGACACAGCATTGAACAATAAGGCACAGATAGACGAGCGGGTTTATACCCGCCTATCTTTGCCAAGATGCCTTCGTCCTCTCAGAGATGAAACCGAGCACCTGGATGCGGGAGAGGTGCGCAAGCAGGAAAATAGACGTGCATTAGAGACCTGGCGCAAGCGACCTCAGGAGCCTCGAAACTCGCGCCAGCGCATAGTCACTCTCTTTCTGCTTTGCTTTGAGGCCTTGATCCGCTTGCAAGGAGATGCGTCATCTATCAGCTGACGCAGGTGCTCACTGGACCCACGGACCTGCTAGGTTGTCCTAGTGGGCGGAGAGGTGAACTTCGACGTGGCGCGTCCTCGGGTGGTGGATAGAGGATCGCCCCGGCTAGGTGGAGCTAGGGGTAGGGCGAAGGCCCCGGGAACCAAACACCGGGGCGGAATCGGTGGTGGTGAGGTGAGCCCGTGACTCCGGTTGCAGGTGACCCGATCCCGCAGGCCCACTTGTGGGCTCGCACAAGAGGGCGGCGCTCGCCTTTAAGGCGAGAGTCTTTGAGGGAGGCGAACCGAAGCTCAGTACCGTCTTTATCAGGACAGGGAAAGGCGAAGGTGAGTCTCATCGGGCATGGGGCGCAGTGTGGGGCCCCATCCCAGGGCGACTAGTGGGCGTCGCGGTGTGACATGCTAATCATGCGCCCGTGGCGTCCACAATGGTCATGAGGGAACGTGTGGTTTTTAGTGGGTATGCCCACCTCCTTAAGAGTT
>DWLR01005021.1:0-10000 GCA_018246295.1 Papilio alexanor hazarajatica | reverse complement strand
TACAAAATAAAAGTAGTAATATGTAGTATATCAGTTATCTGGTTTTCATAGCACAAGCTCTGATTAGTTTGGGATCAAATAGCCATGTGTGAAAAATGACCCAGATTATTATTATTATTATTAAATGGCTTTTTATTCATGAAAAAATTAAAAAGAATGTTGAAATATAAAACGAATTGTTGTATAAAATCATCGTATCGTTCGAATCAACTGCATCTATGCATAAATTTAATTCTCAGCTTTTTATTCACGTACAATTTTGTAAAGTGCAAATTGAATCACGCCATTGGATAACAAAATACTTTATTCAGTTAAAATCGCAGTTGAAAATTTATTACATATTTTGACTGGATGTTCAACAAAATTGTCAATTTACAAAGCGAACGTACAGTTTTTGTAATGTTTTTTAGTTGAAAATATCTGTGACTTTTTTTTTTACTTATTAAAATATAACTTATTAATAAAACATATCCTTCTCCTTTCATTCCCTTCCCCATCAAATTCTCTTTCCCTTCCACCTTTTTCTAAGAAGAAAAAGGCGGGAAGAGGAAGAGGACTAAAATTAGACCTCCGGAATCACACTCCTCAGACGACACTGAGAGTTCTTCTTAACACTCGGAGGTCTTCTGTTGGGTCGTGATATTTCACCGGGCGGGTGGGCCTTTGGTGCAACAGATGTTATTGTTGCGGACTCTACCACTGTCAAAATTATTAATATACATTTATAAATACACCTGTACATTTAAACCATGTTCTCATTATTGTTATAAACTTGCTCCAAATTATGAAAAATTTCAATGAAGCTTTTTACAGGTTCTCCTAGGATTGTTTTTTATACTTTTAAAGGTTACAATTTATTTCATCAAGGTTTTTGATGTATTAAAAGCGCTTAAAATGTTTATTCAAAAACAAAACAAAAATGTTTTATTTCTAAAGAAATGTAGCATTTTCTTTTATTTTTTACAACTGTACTAAATAACTGTGAAGAATTTGGTGGAGTAGAATTAAACCTACGAACAAGGTAATTCTTGAATAAAGTTACCTTGAAAATCTTCTTTTGGATCTATACCGTAACTTGACAGGCAACATGTAATGGTGACGATTGCAATAACATGTGAATTGTGTTCACACATTGCTTTATGAAGAGAAGTCGAAAATGAGAGTGAATCACTAGGATTTAAGTCACTGTCGGAAATGGGTTAAGTAATATATATGTAAGTATTTTTACTTAAAATTTCATTGTCGAACATTACGGAAGAGTAGAAAATCTATTATAAAAATAAAATTGTCTAATTTACACTTATATTCTTTGAAAATATAAATATTGTACGAGAAAATGATCTAACTATAATATGATGGCTCTATCAGTCTTTGTTCTTACGCGCAAATATAGGTTTACTTTAAAATTGTAACGAGTTGCAGTTTCAAATGCATTGCCTACATTTAAACCGTAATTTAATAAATGTACTGTATTTATATTTTATAATATCACTTTGTAACATAATTAAGGAAAAATCAACTCATTTAATCTTGTTTTCTTTTTATACAAGAAGGTGGCAAACTAACAAGCTGTCACCTAAGTGACCGCTACCCATAGACATCTGCAACAAGCATTTGCGGGTTGCAGATGCGTTGCCTACATTTAATACAGAAGGGGACAGAAAGAAAAATTGACATACCTTTCCCCTGTCTATCCCCTTCCCCGTGAAATTCTCTTTATAGAGAAGGGTGGGAAGGGGTAGGTGACTAAAATTAGGCCTTCAGCACCTCACTCCTCAGACGAAACGCAGGGCACTGCTTAGGAACAATAGAATTATTTTTGATACTGGTATCTGTTATAGACGTTTACAAAATTATTTCACATGTTCGTACTCTATGGAATGGCAGTGTGCTCAGTTTAAACCCTAGAAAGGCAATCTAAACGAGATGCGTTACTCCGTCAAGACAAGCAATCTAACTTGCAAGCGGACGGACAATAGTCGGCTAGACTTCGCCCTCTCGAATCTCTCTCAAAGGCGTCGCTTTCTGCAACCCTTTACAGCTCTCTGCAACTTCATGTTTGTAATGAAGCATTACATAATGCAAGCTCGCCTTCCGAAGCAATCTCAAGTATTTCGTTTGAATGTTACTGTAGAATGTGAATTGGTAAAATAAAAGCGAAAGAAAAAAAAATATAGTAAACAATAGTTTATTAACGTATGTTTTGACAGGTTGTTGTGCCTCATGGTACAAATATAGTTGGAATAGAATAAAAATAATTATGTGAAAAAAATATTATAAATACTGTGCAGGGTTTACGGATTTCTATATGAATATAGCATCACCTCTAGCTTCTACATTCACACATTTATGCTTACTTGCTCTTTTCTTTTGTATGTCAACAATTTGTTTGATATAATTTCGTCTAGAATTTATCACCTATCACTTTACTGTCCCAAATGTATATATGAGTTATACAAATATAATATTTATATATGAAATTATAATATAGAGAATGTTAACATAAATGTTTATGAGAAAATCTTCACGCTTCACGTTTAGATTTTCCACGCCGCTAACTTCACTATTTCACTACCACTCGAAACGTTAATTCCCAACGAAACGGGAAATATTCTGATTGCAGTTCAGCACCTGGCAAAGAAATTTCGACCTTATGCTGTAGTCGGTGATATGCAGTATAGCGAAATTCCCGTGAATGACACACGTTGTCGCATTAATAACAGTTTGTGTAATCAGAGTGGTCTCATGACTTGCTTATTATAGTTTAATTATACACTAATAAAATATGTCGGTTATCTCTGCTGCTACTGAAGCTTCAAATAGGCAATCATAACTGAAAATAATTGCTCTCAATTACTTACTATAACTGCACAACTATCTATTCAAATGTAGGTAAGTGCTTAACAGATTTTAGCATTGAGGGCTTTGGGGTTTTTCTCCTTACCACCTTTTATTTATATTTTTATGCTTTACTTTTTTTTATCTAGCTTCTTACCAATTTGAAGGTTGGCAGTGAGTTGTTTTTGCAGTTGAAGTGTAGCGGTCACTAAACATAAAACGTTTGCCTTCCTCTCCCATATAACGTGTAGTAATGATTTAGTTTTGTTTTACCATACTAATGTGTAATATTTTTGTTTCAGGTATGTAGATTTTGTTTGTATATCAAAAGTGGTGAGTTGTAATTAATCGATTTTTTAGCATATTTTTAAACAAGTCACAATACGCTGTATATTTAGGTGGACTGTCATAATAAGATGAAATAATAAAGTAAAAGAATCAATATTTATATCTAGGATGTAGTATCTATATTTAATTAAATATAGCCATAATATAGGCTAAGAAAAATTATAGCGACACGCGTAGATAGTTCAAAGAACTTAAAGTGCGGAAATATTTCGGAATTTCCGATACTATTGTCAATTATTTGTCAAGAACTGTGGTTGATAGGTGATTTGGTAAGCGTATAACATAGGAGCACCTATAGTATAAAATATCATAGTAAATTTCCTTTTAGTAAAAATTTGCATTTGTTTTTACAGATAGTTGGCAGTGAATTAGGAATTGATGTGCCAAATAAAAAATGAGGTCATATTACGTCTGCTTGATTATGTACGACCTTGTTTTCATAAAACTTTCTTTCTTAAAAGTTAACGATTATATACCTTATAACCTACTTGTCTAAAACACTTGAATTATAAATGAATAAATCTTCTTGTTATTCTACTAAATGCTATCATTTGCTTGTTTTAGTTTTAACTGAAATAGGCATCTTTTTAAAATTCCTTCTACGGCCCAAATGAATTTATAAATGTGTTCTATAAAATGAGGGGCTCTTTGTTACGATAGGCTGGTGTAATACAATTCTATCTCTACCTCTGTATTGTTTTATTCGCAAAAGAATAAATTTATCGTGATTGATAACTTGATCACGTTGGAAGAAAAATAAATACTGATTGTAGCATGAATATGCCTCAGATCATTTTGTTTCGGATAGTAAATATAAAGTTAATAAGACAAATGAGTGCTGCCGACTCGAAAAATAAAATCATTTTAAATATTAATAAGATAAATATAGACAGTCAACTTTTCTCGGTATTGGTATGGAGGAGAATTTTAATTCTTGTGGATACTAAAATCTTCTGATAGAAAATTATTTATAGTGGTAATTAAATCATATCACTAGGATTATTTCAGTCAACATTCATCATTGTTAAAACAAATACACCTCTTAATTTTATATTTTGTTCTTCGTAGAGAGCTTTACGAAGTGCCTGCTTAAACTGTCTTAAATTCCTTTGGTTTTATACACACTCACGCCAGGATACTTTTGAATAAAGCTGTCTGGAGTAGCTTGCGTGCTAAACACGACCGATGTGACATTTATTGATATCACAATACATTCTGAACAAACATGTGTACGTGTAAACTAAAACGTGTCTATAGAAAAGCACTGAAAAGAGGTCAGGTAAACCAGAACAATTGCCGCGGGCTGACGGCGAGTAAAAAAGTATCTGAATGAAAGAGAAATAAGAGATAGAAGAGGTGAGCTAAATTGTTTCGCGTAAAGTGGAAGTGGGCCAAACATAGAACGGCGAGCTTCGACTAGTGGCTTGTTTAGATTCCACGTATAGCTTAGTTTGCTTTAATTTGCTTTAGATAAACTGATGTTCTGTGGAGAGTCAACAAATAAATCTTTTATATAGAACAAAAAATAATACATTTTAGAACAGGTTTTGAAACAAAGAAATAGATATCGTCTCTGTCTTTGATAGTATTGTTTTATTAGTTTAATATTTTTGACAATAAAAATTACATCTTTCAAAGACACTTATTACACTCTATAAAGTAGGATCTTATTAATAGAAGAATAGAGGAATACGTTCAGCATATATTTATTGTGAATATACTATTAAGATATGGTTCTATGTCAAAGTGCTACTATATTTTTGATCTAACATCTTAATTAAAATTTATAGTTTTGTCTAGCTTTTTGATTAACAGCGGTTATCTTGTGACTGATTTTATTGCTACAAAAAAATTCGCAGACGCATTTACCGCGAGGAGCCACTTGTAATATTCAAGGAAAATTTTTATTACTCTTTTACGAGCTGCCAATTGTTATTGTGCGCACTAAGATTTTATTGTCCGCCAATATACACTGTATTTGGAAACTGTATGATAATGGCAATATTTGTCATTATCTTTATTTATTATAAATACGTGTCCTTACTTGTATACTAGGAAGAAAACTTCACTACAATATGTAATTAAGATTTTGTTTATTTGTTGCAATAATAAATAGTGAAAATAAACGTCTGATACAATTACGTTCAGCGACCACGGCAGCGCCCCGACCGGATGCGCCCGCGCGTAATAGTCGTTCTATGGCCCGCGGTTTACTAACTGGGAAATTCGTTTGACGCGCAGGCGACTAGACCGTCGGGGCATCCCCGGAGCGTGCCCAGTCCGAGAGGTGACATTGGGAATGCGACGCGGCGCTATACTTGTTTCTTTGTTTTGTTGTACTTCTTTTCGTGTAAATGTAATTTACATTAAAGTAAGAATTGTTACCATGAAAATTCCATCAGGAGCAACCATAAACTAATAAACGATTGAAAAATATGTGGACTGACTTAATCTAATGTCGGACTGAGTGGTCTTATAAAAAAGAAAATTATCAGTGTAAGAAAAGTGGCATATTGTGAAGGTAGTTTATTTGAAAAATGATCCACTCAGCGCGACAAACTGTATCGCTCCAGTGTGTATTATGCTTTGTAAAATATTGTACGACACAATATTTCCTTCCCTTACTGCTCCTTTCACTTTTGCTAAAGTTCGCACATAAATTTATACTAACGATATTGTTATTTTATGGTTCTCAATGGAGGCACAGCTTACAAACAGATTTTATAAATACCTTCGCCCTTTCTTTGCAGCGACTTCATTAATATACGAATAATTATGTTAGTACCGTTATTCTTAGTAAATTAAATAAGTACTTAAACGTACAACTATAGGCAATAATCTTAAATAAGCTTATTGGTTACGCAGATTACGTTACGACTGACTGGTTGGCGCAGTGGCAAGATACTCGTCTTTCGCGCTGCAGGTCGTGGGTTCGATTCCCACCCAGGACAAACATGTGTGCATGAACATGTCTGTTTGTCTTGTGTCTGGATGTAAAGACCACCGGAGGACGGGCAGCAGCGTCCTTTTCTTAATACGGTGGAACATACTGCGATCGCCAACCCGCCTGGCAAGCGTGGCGATTATGGCACATTTCCTCCAACGATGCGATCAATGGGGGAAGCTTATGTTCAGCTGTGGGCGATCATAGGCTGGGGTGGTTACGCAGCTACAATAAAGGATACGCATTAGGATAGGATAATGGCTGATCAATCCACAAATAGTTTTAGTTGGCTTCGTCGTACAGTACACGGGGAATCATGGGTAGCGCACGCTGTTAAATAAGATTGATTTCGTATTTATTGGCAAACTGCTGGCAGCCGGAAATATAGAGGCTTTCATCTAAGATGGACGATTTATCTTGCATCGCCAGGAACGAATGGTAAATGGATACGTACACTTCGCTGGCTTCCGATATTTATTTGTGTTATATCACAGGTTCTCTCGATTTAAAATTTCCTTTCGACTGCTTTCTTTATTACAAAGTGGCAATACCGAGACGTTCGAATGTTAACTTATAAGACATTCGAATGGTAAATAAGACTCACGAGTGAATTGATTAAATAAAAGTAAGAGATTTTTTTTTGTTAAAAATTGGCACCATGTCCAACTTGCTGTTTAGACTCATGAACTAAAATTCCCGTTGGCTTGTTCTACAAATTCGGAACTTCTACGTTCCGAATTCTTTTTTAACCAAAAGTAAAAAAAAAAAGAATTCTTTCACTAAAACGTGAGCTTACACAGAGGTTTGAGAATGAATTGCAAAGAAAACAAATTATTAAATACAATGCAAAAGATGTAATAAAACCGTACTGAGTCGTATTTTATACCGATTGCATCTATTTCTGACGAAAAATTACACTGGTGAAATGATGTATAGCTTTTTGTCATCCAGCGCAGTCATATTGGGCTCTTTAAAATAGTGTTTTCAGTTGTGTCGTCCATCCAACAACAAATATAATTGAGCTTCATGACTAAGATGAATGCAGTACGCATGTTCCCATAAAACTGAATTGGTCGAATATTAAAAATAAGCGTTTTTTGTACGATACAGTTGATTCATTCTAGCGAACTTTATCAATTATTGTTATAAATGTTTATGGACGATCGTGATTACTTCACATTAGGTAAGCCGAAGCTATTTTGTCTTCTCATTCTATAGAAAAATAAAATATTTGAGGAAACAAGTAACAGTTAATTAAAACAAAAAATAAACCCGACTGAATGTACCCCTGTGAAACTCAGGGAATAATATGAATCGGATAGCATCTCATTCTTCAAAATCGGTCAAGCCGTTTAGGTTACAATGCAATGAACATACATACACACATACAAATGTATATGTACTCATACATGCATACATACATACATGCTCATGTATGAACACAAGAACATATAAAGCTATCATGACATTTTTGCGATCAACTGTTCATACTATTCAATTTATTTATTTCTCAAAATCTACAGCTTATTTATCTAAATATTACATAAATTACTATTATTTTTTATTTTATACTCCATATGTACATACAATTAAAGATGTACATTCTATTATAAGTTTTTAATTAGGCGGGCTTTCAACAACCAAAATCTAATTTAACAAAACGGTTTACTCGAACAATGTCGAACTGTGATAAAAATACATTCATCTCGACCCTGTCAAAAATATCGTCGTGGAACAATGCGTCTCGTAACGTTCCGTTGTTCCTTGATGCTATTGTTTTGGTACACAAAAAAAAAATAACCCAGCGAACATTTTAAGCTGGAATGACGTAACGCGATCCGTGACAAAACCGCACGTCATCTCGACGCGGCAAAGAAAGCGCCGGGTAATGATCAGCTAACACGTTCACTTTGCAGGCAAATTGTACTGTTGTACTGTAAACCTGCCAGTTAAATCAATATATCAACATCCTTTTAGACGTTGGCGACGAATGATATTTCCCTTTCTCATTTTGGCAGCCTACTCGTTCTATAGGAAAAAAAAAACAAATTCTATATGCTTTTTTTTCTTCATTTATTTCTTATTTTTTACGCCAATACTAAATAATTGTTTCAGGCATTTCGCGTTAAAATTAACCTTTAAAAATCATCTTGGCATCAACACGACAGGTGTAGCACTGAAGTAATCATACTATCTCATATCATCATTTAGATTTCTTGTTCAAATATGCTACGCCGATGTGAAATGAATCTTGGGCTTATAATACCACAACTCTGGATTTATCTCACATCAACTCTCATTAATTTCCTCCTTTCACACGAATCTGTCAATATTTCGGGTAAAAATTTGCTAATGATTGAAGAAAAGCGCCGACAAAAAGTAAAGGGCCAGGCGTAACGTACCTCCTTCCCACCTCTCCACTCTCTGCCCCCCTCCTGTTGCAATTACTCCGGCGGTCGACAGCACTCCATTTTTTGTAGCCGATGAAAACATAATGACCGCGCATTTCTTGCCGTAAGCACTCGCTAAGCGACTTTCTGACGCAGTGCCAACGCAAACCGATACGCTCCATCTATATTATATATAAATTACTGTGCGAGTTTCTAAACCAACGCGTTTTAACAAATGAAAATGTATTATAAAAGCACTACATTAGAGTGTTCAGAATTATCTTCTTTGAATTGAAGAATTGAATGAATTTCTTATCACCTTCGTAGTATACGGTTTTCGCGTAACTTACTGCCTAGCGCAACTGCTTTGTGAAATTGATCTGTCTCCAGCGATGTAGTACTCACAGCACTCAAGCCCGTATTCCAGATGGGTAGACAGAGGTTGCGGATTTTCATTTGGCGTAATTCCGACATCCATACATCTACGCATACCAGTCGGGATGCGTAGATGTATGCTCCTCGGTTATGGTCACTCTTTATACCGCCTTTAGGATATGACTAACGTAATCGATATAAGTTTTACTGGTACGTCCCCTAACAAGACTGCTACTTACCTTTGTATCTGATTGCAGAAGTGGGTGTTTGTTTAATTACCAAATAATCGAAATACCTCGAAATAGGGAATCGGGAAAAAGTACGTTCTCCTTCCCTTAAGATCGGTAACATTTGTAATTTCTTTGGTGGTGTGGATGCTCATGGTTGGCGGAGATCACTTTTTAAATAATACAAACTTTATAGATAACCAACATCGGTTATTATTAGTGCTCAGTCGATTTATTGCCGCGTCCTAATTATGCAAGAGATGCATGTCGATCAGTTAAATATTGTCTAATGTTGCATTAATAATCACGATTCCTCTCCCCATTTCTCAAGCTAGATTTATTTTATTGACAGCTAAGTGGATATAATTTGCTTTAGACAACAAACACCCTTACGAATAGAATATTTTAATTGGGTAAACAAATATGTTAAACAAATAAAATAAACTAAATTTTGAATATTTTTCTTTAAAATACGATGTTCAAATTTTGCTTATGATGTATAATTTGTGACGTAAGTAATTCTATAAAATTCTAATTACCTTAGATATGACAGGAAAAATAACAACATTTAATTGTTCTTTCAAAAGTTATTTAGTAGTAATTTCTTACTAACAAGTAATGTACTTTTACCACCACCTCAGCCTATGATCATTCACTGCTGGACATAGGCCTCCCCCATTGATCGCATCATTGGGGGGAAAATGTGCCGTAATCGCCACGCTTGGCATGCGGATTGGCGATCGCAGTATGTTCCACCATACTAATAAAAGGACGCTGCTGCCCGTCCTCCGGTGGTCTTTGGACAAACAGACATGTTCATGCACACAAATGTTTGTCTTGGGTGGGAATCGAACCCACGACCTGCGGCGCGACAGACA
>DWLR01005020.1:0-11397 GCA_018246295.1 Papilio alexanor hazarajatica | reverse complement strand
TATGGAAGACTGGGTGAAGCGTTGGAGATGTTGTATTGCAAGCGATGGGGCCTACTTTGAAGGCGATAAAATAAATTAAGATGAATGATTTGTATTTTTTGTTTTATTGACAAATTCCCGATATTTAGTACACAAAATGTATACCGAGAAATATGTCACTGTTTGTATTTCAGCCATGAGCCTCGATACTGTTGCGTAGAGACGCGACAGATAAAATGTAATCACTGTACGAAAACGTTCGCAGTCGTAAAAAGGAAATTAATGCTGTCACAAATTAATGGACCGCCTCCGAATATTACACAGGCAACAATTTACGTGATTACTCCCGTTCTGAAGGTCTCGACGAATTACATTGCTACAGGTCACCTACGTAAGCAAATTACAACTGAATGGAATGAATTCACATATACAAATGTTATGTTCAACTAAATTTATAACTCATTTTTGCAACAAAAATTTGCCTTGTCATGTCACTACTCGTTATCCTTTTAAGGTGCGCAGGGCATACCTATAATAAGTTAATGTATTATTATGCTATAATATCTATCAAAAGGAAGTTCAGTAGGTATATACATCCTCCATAATTTGAACGCAATTTATGTTAGAACATATATTGTGTTCCAATTATGGAGGATGTGAGTACAGGAATGGAAGATTTAGTTATCTGTCATTTATTTGTTTGTTTATCTTTCAACTATATAACATTTATGCAGATAATAGGTTAAACGTTGGTGCCCATCATAGTGTCAACTTACTAGTTTTGCGTCCGCGTGTGTGTGTGTGTGTGTTTGTATGTATGCATAGCTTATAGTGTTATTGTGTTATTCATATAGCACTCGAAATGGATACATAGAAACATACATAAACATTGAAGTGAATGTTTTTATCCATTGTTATCATTGCGTAGCATTAGACAATAAAGCTGATTACAAAACCTTTTTTACCAACACGATAACATCGGATTCGATAGTAGTGCTCATAAAATATATAATAAATGTTACCCGTCGTATAGCATGCATCGATATTTGATAAAATACTAAAACAAAGAAAGAAACGTTAAAACAAATAACAGTTATCTTAAAACACCAATAAACCCTCGCCTAACTCGGGGATCTCTGTGACCATTCGAGGATAACAACTAATCGCTTGACACCATACTGTTCAAAATCCGTCAAGCCGTTTGACAAACATACATACGTACCCGCGATGAATAATGCTATCCTCTCAGTCAGGCAATTACATGAAAAGCAAATTCCTTATTTAAAAGTAAAACAAATACAAACTCCTTCGAGTTATTGTGATGAGAAAAATATCTGAAAAATAAAAAAGTATGTACGTAAGTGCGTTCCTTTGTAACTTTCTGTAACACAAACGGCTTGACTGATTTTAAAGTGTGTGATGTGGTGTCATTAAATTTGTTTTGATTTTCCCGACTGGAATTTTGCCCGACAGGTATTTTGCCCGACTGACGGAGGGTAATGTTCATCACGGGTATGTAAGTATTTTGTATGTATGTGGGTATGTTTACGTCCGTTCCATTGTGACCTCCTGGACAAGAGCCTAAGCAATTGCACCAATTTTCAAAAGTGAGATGTCATTTGATACGTATTTTTCCCTGGTATGTCACACAATCATATTTATTGTTATTCTTTAATTAAAAAGTAGTTGACACTAACTGACTGACTGACTGACCGACCGGTTGGCGCAGTGCCTTTCGCGCCACAGGTCGTGAGTTCGATTCCCACCCAAGACAAACATTTGTATGCATCAACATGCCTGTTTGTCTTGAGTTGAGTTGAGTTGTTTGTCTTGAAAGACCACCGGAGGACGGGAAGCAGCGTCCTTTTCTTAGTACGGTGAAACATACAGCGATCGCCAACCCGCCTGCCAAGAGTGGCGATTATGGCACGTTCCCCCCAATGATGCGATCAATGGGGTAGGCCCATATCCAGCAATCGATCGATCGTAGGCTGAGATGAAGATGATGATATTAACTATTGCTTGTTCAAAATGTCCCTTAATTTCTAGATGAATGCAAATATTCATTGAATCCTACAGTTAGACTATTTTTATATGATTTGTTACTTTTTCAATGTACCAACATGTACAAACTCTCTTTTGAAGTAGGGTGTTTAGAAAGTTAGGTTGCGATGTGTATTTCTGACGTCAAGAGTTAGAATGCAAACATTTCTGTTCATAGAAATGTTTGTTATCAGTAATTTCAATAGATATTGCAAATTACCCAGTAGATTCAATCGTTTCAAATATGGGAACGTATGTATTCCAGTCACGTTTTACAAGCAAAGTATTTACTTATGCCTGAGATATGATAAATGTAATTTAAAACTCCTGTTTATCTCGTTATTATATAAAAAATTATAATGCTTGTGTTGGATAATGCAGTAAAAGTATTGGCGAATCTGAGACATAAATTTTATGACACATATTGTACATACATCGACACATAAATCTTTTTAAAATCTTTATAAATAACGTCAACATTTTTAGTTAGTAATAAAATATCTGCATAGTCCGTATCGTATGTCGTTCGCAGTTCCCTAAACATTGCTAATGTTTGGAGAAGCGGCGCACAAAATCTTCTTTTAATTGATCGTAAATTTATTTTCGCAATGGGCTGAACTATTATTTCTTCCCACATGGTGTACAATGTGAACATAAATTATATGAATTTACATTTGTTTGGTCAACCAACAGTACATAGGTGTACTATAATACTAATATGTATTTTAGTACACCTATAAGATCTAAAACTAAACTAGATCTAAAACTTCAAAGCAACTTTACACAGCGACAAATTATAAGCCGACAAATGTCAACATCACACCATGACACAAACAACCTATTCTAGCTAAAGGACATTTCAATTATTATAATGTTTAGTTTTTTTTTTAGGTTGTGGATTTTAGAATATCGATAAAGGTATAATTTATACGGGGTACCTTTAGTTATTTTTATGGAAGAAGGTGGTAAAAGAGCAGACAGGTCACATTATGTTAAATTACCGCTACCCATAGTCATCTGCAACAAGCTTATGAGTTACAGACGCATTGTCTACCTTTAATGAACGGAGGAGAAGATATACAAAAAAAAACAGGATTTTTTAGCCCATTTTCGTCAAATCCACTTTGGAAGAGGATAGAATTAGGACTCCGGCATCTCACTCTTGTGGCGAAGCGCAGAAAACTTCTACTTCACGCCTGTCTTTTGGGTCTTGTTATCTCACCGGTCGAGTGGAACATTCTGCAACAGATGTTATTGTTGCGGGCTCTACCATTGTAAAATTTTCGCACATAATTATTTCTTGTGTTTACGGGAATACACTAAAATTAAACTAATTTTACGGATTTTATCATGTTTATTTTGTCCGATGTTTCGATTACTTTATATATATATATATATCTATATCTTTTTATGCTCTTGATAATATTTACGAAATTTCATAATGATCGGTTGAATTGTTAAGGCGTGAAAGCAGAAGAAATAAACAGCCAACAAAAATAAACACATTCGCATTAATAATATTAGTTAGGATTTCGTGAAACAATTTTACATTCTATTTTGAATTTCTGTCAAAATATAGATCGTCAAGCTTACTAATTTTGCACGATGAAGTAAATTACCACAATCTGACGGAAGCGGGAAGACGTTACGTCCGGCCCGAAAATGTTAGTGAACGGACGAACGGACAATATACGTTGACGGAATATACGCAAGAATAATTTTCATCGTCTCCAAAATACGAGAAAATTGACGAGGAAAACTTTTAATTGAAAATCTCCAAACTAGCAATAAAAACTGAAATTGCATGCTGATTATTCATTGTTTTCTTTTTCTTACTTGTAGTATGTTCTAGAATTTTAAAACCTAATCTAAGCAGATATTTCTATTTATCTATAGTTTTCTTCTTAATAATTATCCTATTTTGTTTTGTTACTTTTTATTATAATTTCCGCCCCATACTTACAGTATTCTGGAAATCTATAAACTATTATTTTATCTATTTTCTGGCCGATCTGGACGAATCATATAACATCTTAAATTGTCAGCTACAACAGCCGTGTTATGTTATTTAAAAAAAAACAATTACGCATCTGATTAGAGCTTAATAAATACTCTGTAGAGTCGTAAAATAAGTCAGCGAGAGCGTCTCTCTAAAGATTATTAGCTTTTATTATATTATATTTTATTAAAAGCTGCGGCAGATTATTTCACCCCCTACTCGGCCTTAATCTTAATCTATAAAAATATCTAGGCTCGCAAACTTGGATTAAGTAAGGCGTATATTATGTAATTATTTTGTTGCTTGTTATTATTACTAAATCAGTAATGTTCTCCTTAATCACTGTAATTACAATATAAAAACAACCTTCTTATAACAAAAAAATCCGAATGGTATCTTAATTATTTTATATTCAGGCATTGTCAATAAAACAGTCAAGATTATTACCTTAGCAATGGATAAAAGACAATTTGTGTATTAAACTTCTTAACAAAACGAAAAGTAAAATGTTTTGTACAATATAAATGATAAAAAAAAAATCTATGTGTAATATGATATTTAATACCTGATAAAACTGAATGTTAGGTGATTTGAGAAAAAAACATCTTGTTTTTATTGGAGGTTCTTTTATTCTGTGCGTACTAAAATTACACATTTTTTACGGTATAGAGCGGCAAACGTGAAAACGGTTCATTTGATATGATTTCGCTACTCAATTCACTCAGAGCTTGTGATAATTCCCCAAAGTAATCGCCGCCTACCCCTCTTTGCTACGACCGTGTGTGTTTTATTTATTTATTCATTTCATTGCCACAATTATCTGAAGCCGAAATATTCTAGTTAGGTACTATCAATCCACCTCTACCTCAGCCTAAGATCGTCCACTGCTGGATATAGGCCTCCCCCATTGATCGTATCATTGGAGGGAAATGTGCCATAAACGCCACGCTTGGCAGGCGGGTTGGCGATCGCAGTATATTCCACCATACTAAGAGGACGCTGCTGCCCGTCCTCCGGTGGTCTTTATATCCAGACTCAAGACAAGCAGACTTGTTCATGTACACAAATATTTGTCCTGTGTGGGAATCGAATCCACCACCTGCGGTGTAAAAGGCAAGTATCTTAACACAGCGCCAACCGTTATATAAATCGATTTAGATCAATTGTAGCATGTATAGGTATTTCATAATACGAAATCTCTTTAATCCCCCAGTGGAAAGTGTTTGGGATTTAGAGCAATGGTATGAGAGGTAAATGTGACACTTTTGTATTTATTATCATGTGACATAGATAGAAACAAGTGATAAAATCGTTTGCGGTCACGCGTCTTCGGCGTGTAGTTTTTTTACAAAATACGTAAAAATTTTTGTGACTACAATCAAGTACACACACACACACATATATATAATACAAGTTATTTTTAAGTCGGTTAAAATATTATCTTGAACTATTATATGTGTTATAAGAGGGTATAATAGGCTGATGCTGATTTCGTCCGTACTCTGTTAAGTTTCTGAGACTCATAATCATGTGGTGTAAAATTACTGATAATATGATCTGATGATGATGCAACGTGATCACACTGAGCTGTAATCAGTTCTTCGATATGAGATCAGTGAAACCGCATTTAATGCATATAAACTTAAGTACCTTCTCGAGATTACGTGAACACGTGAGACGCAAAAGAATAAAAACTTTTTATTTTGAACAAAAGGGATAGATAAAAAGTATAGTTTAGTGTTAACTTGTATCTGATTATTTTACAGAGTAGGTAGGAGTAGAGTAGTAAGCGTGTGTTGCAACAATCATTGACATAAATATTATTAATTATGATTTTTACCAAGCTATCATTTATATATAGCTTTTAATTTACAGAGCACACAAAAAATTTAAATAATAATCTATTAAAAATAAACTTTTAAAATCAACTTTGATATTATAACATATTAAATTAAAAATTTTACCTCGCTCAGTACCCCGCCTTGCCGCTCTCCGCTTCACTCCATATCTAATTTCAAAAGTAATTGTTAAAAATAATCTCTATATTTTATCATCGCTGCTTTCTTTCTATGAACGTATTGTTTACAACATACTTTTCGTCGAAGAACAATAGTCTTGAAACTAATTGATCGTAAACCTATTTGCGGAACAGCACAATTCCATTATGTCCGTCGTTTGGGTGTAAACGAATGTTTTCGCCGGTCCATTGTTTTGAAATCGCTATATCACAGATATAGTGAAGGCAATCAAACCGCTACACTCTACTATTAAAACTCGACGGAGTTATGCCATAAAACAGGTATTCATCCTTTCAATACGATCGAACTACCGAGGAATACATAAGTTCCTGAACTTTACTCAGATTTCAGTTTCTTTTACTTTAGAATAGGTTGTCTATCATATTGAAATCCTGTTACAGACCACGTGTTTGATAAGACAGCACGTATGTATGTATTTCTATTACATTTAGAACTATCAACCTGCCCCGGCTTCGCTCGGGTAGATAGCCTATTTTAACCGCTTTTTGAAGAGCTTTTTGTTGGTGAAAGATTTTTTTTTTAAATTGGTCCAAAAGTTTTTGAATTTATCCGGATAAAACAAATACTCGAATCATTTCTCTTTATATGTTTTATATCATAGATTAATGTACCTCCGGGTGGAGTATTCTATACAAATTTAACCTTCAAAGGTGACGATTTTCGTAGTGCCAATGTGTGTGCAGAGTATCTGCGTATTGACGTTACCCTAAATTTTGGGAAAATGCTAAAAATATTAAAAATACTATCAAGTTTTTAAAATAACGTTTATTTTTAAAAACAAGGTGATAATCCCCTTATTTTGAAAGAAAGCATTATAAGAGGTCGAGAAAACTCTTTTTATTGCAGTACCTATTTACTAAAAATAGTTGGCAATATATTTTTAAAGTAAAGCTAAATTTTATATACAAACCCTGAAATTGCATTTTGTTCTAGATAATAGTCTTTTAGGTAGTACACTTTCTAAAATATTTTCTCTTTTCGCTACGTCATATAACGAATCCGACTATGACATAGTCGGATTTTTATATTATCCGTTACACTTTTTTTTTATGGGCCGCGCTATGCCGCCCTCTCGAACCCCTAACGTGTGAAGGATCAGGGACGTATTTTACTTTTTTTTATTTCTCTTTATTTCTTTATTAACCAAATTTAAAAAAAAAATGTTACAATATATACTTAAACCTATTACATTATCACTTTTCTTCCATCTATTATGTCTTATTTCTATTAATTACTTTTAGAGCCAAGGACGTACAGAATTCAGTAAATTCATCTTGCCTTTTCTTATTTGAGATAAGCTTATTTAAATTTTCTTTACTAATGTTCATTTTTAATTTTATTTCAGTGTCCGCCCTGTATGCATCGAACACTGGACACTCTACTAAAATATGCAGCACGGACTCGTCCCGTGCCGGATCACAGGTGCACGAGGGGTTCCCCTTGCACTTGAACTGATTCAAGTACTCTGAGAACCCCCCGTGCCCCGTCAAAACCTGAGCCAGCACGGGATCCACGTCAAGCCCACGGAGTGCGGGGTAGGCGCTAACGGCGTCGGGAAAGAAGAGCTTAGTTGTCGAGGCCGTGTCCCCTTCCACATATCGCCTGTTCCATTTGTCAAGCGTATCCAGATGGATCTGTCGCTTGACAAATGAAACAGGGCCTTTCATAGTTCGCCCTGGTCTTCATTCCGACCGCGGCAGCTTTCGCCAATTGGTCCACTCTTTCGTTTCCCTCCATTCCTGCATGTGCTTTCACCCTAAACACTTCCATTCTTTTCCCTTGCTTTCTTATCTCTTTCATACTTTCCCTTATACTCTCTGCGAGGGGATGAAGGGAAACGCCACTTTTCAGCGTTTCTAGAGCAGACCTGGAGTCGGAATAAAGACCAAAGCTCCTTGCATTACTTCTCACTGCATACTTCACGGCCTCATGCAGGGCCATCAGTTCCGCCTGGTATACGGTGTAGAAGTTACCCAACTTTAATTTCCGGCAAAAGATCTCCGCGGCGCTATACCATACTGATAGCGCCGCGCCGACCTTGCCGTCAATTTTGCTGCCGTCGGTGTAGATATTTACCTCGACGGCAGCTCGCTGGGCTGCTTCGTCACCGTCCGCCAGACAGCCGAACTGGAGCCCCTGTCGGTGGGCGGGATGCGCAGATTCTTCGAAGCGTACCGGCCTCTCTAGCTCCCGGTCTCCCAATACCTGCTGGGTGTGACCCTTCTTTACCTCATAAAGGAGGCCGCTTCTTGGACCCGAAGGTCCAGAGGAAGCAACCCAGCAAGTATTAGGGCCGAGTGCAGAGAGACGGTCCTGTATTTTCTCGCGATTTTCTGCGCAAACCCGCGCTGCACTTGGTTTAGCAACTTTTTTATGCCCTTCCTCTCCGCCGCCGGCGCCCACACGCTGGCCGCGTACAGGATGATGGGCTCCGCCACCGCAACGTATATGGTCCTGACGACCTCGGGATTCAAGCCCCACGTGACTTTTGCTGTGGTTGATAATTGACGATAAAGGCTTTGCGCTTTTCGGCAAACTGCCTCTATGTGCGCTTTGAAGCTGAGCCTATCGTCAACTATCAACCCCAAGATCTTAATTTGCTTTGTGAGCTCAATGGGCCTCCCGCCCATGTTCAGACGCGGGGAGTCATACTTTAGCTTTTTGGTGATTACCATGGCCGAGGTCTTGTGTGGCGCAAAGTGTAGCTTATTTCCGTTACACGTTATGTTCTACATGAGTTGCAATGGAATGGACATACATACACACATACATACCCGTTCAAAACTTTAACCTCTTGTCATCCGGTAAAAAATAATAATTATTATATTTAAAAAAATGTCAAAGTAAATAACAGCTGTCTTTGAACTAGACTAGACTAGAACCAATTTATTTTTTATTCTATTTAAAGTTTAAATATTTATAAGTAAAACACGTTGGATTCAGGATGACGACTAAATTTTATTTTTGAAAGGTGGCACTTGACGTTGACAGTTTAGTTTACATTTTTATCAACAGATCTCTCTATGTGTTATTTTGATATTATTTCCAACAATATTATTTTTGTAATGTAATTGACAACACTTAACCTGTTACAGCAGCGCATTATTATTTTTTATGTTTTATATTTAGGTGTATATAAATATTCAAGTAATTAATCGTTACCTCATTAATATATAATTAGTACCTAATTAATTGCTTAATTATGAAAAATTATGTTCGTACAGATATATTTCTTTGAGGCGTAATTTATGCGATTTCACTTCACAAACCGTCATCTTTTTATTTGCAAAAACGGAGATTTTGATTTGTGCCGATTGACTATGGATTCCGCGGTATTTTACGAAGTCACCAATTAGTGACTTTTATGTGGCTTTTTAGGCCCGGATAGGTTATCTGGTTGATGTAGATTATTACTAATTTACTGCAAATTCAACTTACAAAGAACAATGGATAATTTTGTATCGAACTCGTGTCCACCTTTGTATCAAGATTTGATGTCTTTCGAAAGATTCCTATGTGGATGACACAAAAGTGAACGAATGAATGAATAAACTAATGGAAGATCGAAGTTAAAATAACTTCTTTTTTCGATTTTTAATTAAAACTATTCTAATATTAACATCTCAATGAATTCACAGTGTTTTCGGAATTTGTAAAGTCGAATAACTTTTTTCTCCCGCAAGCAACAGAGTTGCTCCCTCCCTTACAAAAATATGTAAATATTTGAAACACCTCTTTAATGGTCTCCTCTTAATTTGCTACAAGCGAGGACACGTTTCATGCCATGTTTTTTAATTGTCGTACAAAAACGGAACAAAGTCAGAGAATAAACAATTAGTATATTCTGATGTATCACAGCTAACAATCAATAAGGCCAGCGACGTGAAATCCGTCATCCACATTACCCATCAATTGTACACAGGAATTCCGCTCATATAGGTTCGGAAATCCAATTAATTAGGAAACTTACGCGTGTATATTGGAGATTATGGAATGCTTGTGATGAAATATAATAGACAATTTAATCGAAAAATATTTTCTTTTATTATATAAACTCCTAAGTGTAACACTGAAGTCAATGTAATTATTTTACATGCTAAAATACAATAAAATATATCTAATTTCCCTTTACTTTCTAATAATTATAGATTAATATTTCTTAACAAAATATTCGACTACATCAAATTTGTAAAATTCTTCCATTTTTAGGGATAAAAAAATACGAAAAAGCTTCAATATCGTTTGTGATATTCATGTTGATAATAACAACTTTTTGACATATATAATGTATTATCAAAATTGATATATGCGGAATCAAATAACAAAAGAAATCATCGAGGAAAATAAGAAACGTACGCATGCGAAGCCGCGGGAACACCTAGTTTTATTCATAAGTCATGTATAGCCATGGTACGCCTTATTACAAAGGGCTTGACCTTCACCAATATGTAAATTTTTGGTATGTCTTCCGAACCCAAGGTTCAATGAAATTTTAAATTAAATGGAACACGTTTGCGAATGTCCCCTTAGTAGTAGTGTCAACAGTAGTCAGTAAAATAGTAATCATCGTAATTTTAGCTTTACTAAAACGAAGTTTTTGACAAGGACAAACGAAGAACAGATTGTGACTATGATCACAAACTATCCAAAACATAGGTATGGCTTAGTCCTAGGTGAAGAACTGTGTATTTTATTCCTTACTAGCTGTTACCCGCGACTTCGTCCGCATGGAATTCAATATTGATGTATCTATATTAAACATGTACATATAGCTACGTGAAAAACGTTCCGCAGAAACCTTACATTTTTCTAGGATAAAAACCTGAGTGATATTGCAGACTATAATTTATCTCTGTGCCAAACTTCGTCCAGATTTGTTCAGCTAGTGTGGAGTTACCTGATGACAAACGTACATCCATACATTCGTATTTATAATATAATGTTTTTTTTTACCCTCCGTAATTTGTTAATTGTGTAATAAATACTATCCTGTATCCTTCCCAATACTTTAAAGAATATGTGTACAAAGTTCCTTCCCTCTTTTTTCATCCCTTCAACACTTTTTTCCGAAATATAATGTAGCATATTTCCTTTCCTAAGATCAAATCTATCGTATTACCGAATTTCCTCAAAATCGGTTTAGTGAGTTAGGCGTAAAAGCGTAACAGACAGACAGAGCTACTTTTGTATATACACTGCCGGCCAAAAGTTTGAGACCACTTTGTACACAGGTTATAATTTGCAAAATATTTTAAATCTTCGTATGATAACATAACAATATGAACACCTGTGTAATCTACTAATCATTTTGAATGTCTAAACACCATTTCTCTTATC
>DWLR01005019.1:0-11398 GCA_018246295.1 Papilio alexanor hazarajatica | reverse complement strand
TCTAAACCAATTGCTCTTAAACGATTTAAATTTATTCCATGCCTGGACATGAAATCTCTAAATTTATTGGTTTTTTACCACTTTTTACGACCCTCTTTCCGATTTGTTACTGGTTTTTCCAATTTTCGTTAGACATGCTTCTCACGACATTTTTCTTTGGTCGGCATATAACGTACTGATTTTGTAAATAAGCACTATTAATAATAATATGCCGACTTATTTATGTCTGTTAACATCGAACTAATTTTATAAGAATTAAAGAGTAAGATGTGAATACGTACCAAAATCGTTTTCCGTGGAATTTATAACTAAATAAATGTGCTAAATAAATTTAATGATCTGATATATAAAGGTTGTATAACTAGGCCACTGTTAAATGTATTTCTACGAATTGTAACTGTTTGTAGTTTTACAACCGCGTCCAATTATGTGAATCTAAATAGTTTCAAATGGAAATACGACATATTTCACAACAAAGTTGACAAATTCATACTATATCCGAAATAAAAATGCTTAAAATTTATTTCGCAGCTAAATTGTATCCTTAATTTCATTTTTACATTTAACAATGGAGTACACAGAAAGGTAACTTCTCTGCCATCAATCCATGTAAAGGATATCGTTTTCCGGTTGTCAGATCATTACATTATTAATAACTGCAATTTCATAAATTATAAAGCGAATTTATTAATACTGTTATGTAATTCACGCTTCGTTTTAAATTACTAATCACTTTATAATTTAAATATTGGGGCATAAATATTTTGCATTTCCAACTCATCCAAAAATCAGTTATCATAACCCTTAAACATAACCTCTCCTTTATCAGTTCAAAATCGAATTTTAGCCGTGTACCTGAATCGATAACAATTTAGCCCTTTGTAGAGTTGGGCGGTGGTGTGTAATCGTATATCAGACGCAAAATTAAGCGGTCACGTAACTCGGTTTGGTAAGGGGGCTTCGACACCTAAAATTCGCTCCCCCTAGACTCGTGTCGCTCCCACGGCTCGCTCGCGCCAGGCACCGACCACGAAATGTGGACTGCGTTTAGGTAATGAACAAATCTATATCAAATTTAACACTATACGCTTGAATGATTTTATACTGGTTGCCTTTTTCGCTTCGCTACTTTTTACGTTAAAACTGACTTCAAATGTCAAAATTGTTTAGTTACATATTTTTTTTACAAATAACTTGGCAGACAATTGAGACTTCGTAGAAAAACACATAAAATATCACGAAAGAAAGAATTTTAATAACTACATTATTTTTACTAGAAACCAAATGATAAATCCAATTAAACCTATAATACAATTCTAATAACCACAGAAATTTTAGAGATAAAACTATCGTAAAATGAAAATATTACACAAAAACGTTTTCAATCTGCCGTAAATGGTCCTACTTCGATTTTAATTTTTTTTTAATGTTTACAAAAATTATAATGTTATCTTAATGCTTCCAAAAATAACAAACATATAAACTTTTAGACGGAAATAAATTACTTTGTAAATAAACGTGTTCGATGTTAACTTTAGCTTCTACAACTTCCTCATTAAAATTACTTCCTTTTCATCGTATTTAAATTTAGCTAACGAGAAGACGGAGATGATTTGAATGTATATGTTACAAGTCAGATTACAAAAACAAACTATGAAACTGAAGTCTGATCATCAGATCTTTACATAAAATTATAAATACATTGAGTGTTTTGTGTATCTTATAATATGAGGCATCATTTGTTTTGTGATGTCTGATTAACAGTAATATAACAATTTTAGATTGCAGAAATTGAGATTGTAAGAATATTTTAACAGCGGTAGACTCCTGTATATTCTAACTAGTCCTGGGTAGTTCATCGACCTCACAGAATATCAACTAGAAATTAAATTATATACTGCATTTCGTCTGGAGACTGTAGTGCCCTTTTCCGATCCTACTTTTTCTTTAGTTCCAACACAAGTGCTAGCAAATCATCGGGTGGTTGTTGCGAATGTATAAGTGCGGGTGATTACGTAATAACAATCGCTTGTGTCTTTAAATTCTTCCACTTTAATAAGATAATTGTCGGCTGTATCGACGTGGGTACTGGGTTTGATTGTCACCCAAACAAAATATTTGTGTGATGCTTTCGAAAAGCATTAATCGTTTGTTTCGTCACGCCGATGTATAGCAATAAGATCGCCCTTGTCACTTAAAGCTCAACAAAAACACGATTACGATCTCTGTTCACTGCTGTTAAATGATTTATCATTTTTTTATAACTTTGTATCGATTCTTTATTCTTTATATTTTCTTGTTATTTTTAATCAACGTAAGTATTTGATAAAATCATACTTTCATGAAAGTATATGAATGTTATGGCTGTAACTGTGTCTTGGAGGAGAAAATATTGTTTGATGCCTCGGAGAAATAAAGTGGGCCGCATTATTTGCCAGTTATTTCAAAATAGTCAATTTCACTCCATAGCAGATTTCCCTCGAGGGCGACTGACCTTCCCAGTGAGGGTTATAACGTCGTGGGATAATCGACAAGTCACCACAAGGTTCAGCGCAATGCTTTTATTAATATTTTCGAACGTCGGTTGATTCGTCGATTTCGTTGATTTTACAAATCAAGAGTAAGTACATACATATGTTCAATTATCGGTTAATTATTTTCTATACTCGAATAATTTAGTTCTGATCGTATCCATTATTAAAAACTCCTAATAAAATTGTGTTTCTATAAAGTCATTTAACAATAGAATATATTTTAATTTTACTAGTTCATTAAAACAGTTGTAATATTTGTAACATTTACATTCGAATGTATCAATGACATGGTTTCTAGACTATTATTAAAAAAAAATTAAACTCTTTAAAAAAATATATTGTAGAATTGAATAAAGTTTGTGATATTGTTGTGAATTTGTAATAGACATATTATGTACGTAATTTATAAGGGAATGAAATGAAAACAATAAATGGTTCATAATTGTTTAATTGATTATTATACCAAAATTTACATGTTACACAATACTATATGCATAAAGACATTCTATACATTATGCGTATAATCCTTAAAACTATAACTTACAAATTATAAATCTTACACATTAGGAATGAATCCGATAATTTTAATTTAAACTGTAAATTCATTCATGTTTCAATATTTTAAGAAACATTAAGAATTACTATACAACTTTACTTCAATTTGAGAATCAATAAAAAAAAAACTAGTAATATGGTACATGTGTATGTAATATTAGTGTAATTATAAATGTACATTAAGTGGATACCATTTCCTTTTTTTTCACTCTCATTGTACTGTTGAGAATTTTATTTAATACAACAAGACCATACGGAATAAAAAAATATTAGATTTTTCAAGAAAACGTCAATCGAAAAGTAACTTTTGATTACACGACATCTCTTAAGTTACAAATAATGACAACATATTCCATAATAAAACCTCGGATGTGGTAAATACTAGCTTACGACATCGAAGCACAGTAAAATAATATCACAACATAATCAAAATTAAATACTAAAATTTAGAATCTTTGGTTAATTAAAAATTTAAGATACATACATACAATTTAAAATTTGAATTATATGTACAAATAATCTTGAAAGCTCGGAATAAACAATTTATTGACAAAACGCCACAAACAAAAAATTTAAGAAATAATTTGACATCGCGACAATGTCAATATATTAATTATTCTGAACTTTAAAATAAAACAATATTAAATACAAAATTGTACTTTTCATATTGTAATGCAACTATCAGTTCAAAGTTGTAAGCGTATTTCAAACGTGAGTCGTGTATGTTCAAAAAAAAATCAAAAGCCTGACATGATAGCGCACACGTGTTCCGTGTTGTGCTAACGGTACAACTTCGCTATAACAAACAGTTGCACGAACAATCTGTTTATAGAACAATTCTATACGCAATGTCTATATATCCAATGAGGAGGTTGTTTGTGATAAGCCTGAACAGAGGTCGTTCTATTGCGTTGCATTCATGATACCAAGTCTGTTTTCTATGTTTTGATACAGAATAATCTTGATCATCTTTCTTACGAAGCAACTGTCCACTGTCCTTTTTATAAGACTATATTTTGATACGTTTTAATACTTTTGGCTTTTTATCACTAAAGACGGAATTACGTCTCCTATACACCAATGAGTATTATTTACAGTTAAGGAAATGCAATCAATTGAGCAACTTAACCCATAACTTAATAACTATTGCTTAGCTCTTTGACGAGAATATGTTGAGGAATTTGGTCTTTATATTCAATAGTGTGGTGAAAGACCTCTTCACTTTCTTCTTTGGCATCCTCTCCGGCCTGAGGAATGGCTCCGAATATGATTTCTGAAGGCTTGAATAAATTGGTGTATCGGACTCTTTGGGAATTCGGTACTTGTATTCCTTGATTACCTTTTCTTCGGTCGGGTCATATCTGTAAAGGACGGAGTAAGTTCGCTTCACCTTTCTGTTGCGCGGGATGTTAGCGGTCCTATCGCTTTTGCAACGTTTAACCTTGTTCCTGCCATAGTAATCTTCATAATTGTCAGCGTCGATGTAAATTATCCGTTTGCCTAGAGCTTGTTCCCTTTCTTTTTTCAAGCTCTTCCATGAAGCGATGACTGATTCGCGACGGAAAGTCTTATTTGGATTGTGACGGCTGATGCAGTAGGAGCTTTCCTCTTGAATGTTAGACGTGTCTTTCAATGGAGACCCTCTTGGACTCGGACTGTAGTCTACCTCGTAGTCGTCTCTCGACACCTGTAATTAATAAACCGTTGATAAGCAAAAGGTTACAGGCAAAGGGTATAGACAGAAATCCTTGTCTGTTCCGTTTATTCCGACAGCTGATAGATTGTCGAGATTACTAGTACTAATAACGTTATCTATGACTTGACGTGACTCTGACGTATATAGGTACATTGTCTCTTTCTCACATCATGCTATAATTAGCCGTCTCACTTTAGTACGTCATTGGAGCCCTTCAAGCGGTGCCCACATGTCTGATACCACCTGTCGCCCAAAACATATGTCTTACATCGCTGGAACATTTGCCAGATATACTTAAGCTCAATTTGTAATTAATATTCGACAGTTAACTTCCAAAAAAGTTTATAAAATGAAATTGTTATTGTTTGAATTGTTGTTGTTAACCTTTAAACTACAGAAATGTTTTATTCCCATAACTTTTAAGTCTCCATTTATAAAACATGACTATATGTTTCGTTTATTGTTCGGAATATCTTTTGATTTTAATATCTATAATTCGTCTATAATATTATTACATTTAGATGCTTCACTCAATCGTCTGTATGTTTTCATTTCTTATCGCATAACATAAACTATAAGTGTATAGTTTTACGTAATTTAACAATGTTATTGAAACAGCCGCTAATCGGAGAATAGGTCACATGAAAATAAACACTTTATAGTTACGAATTCTTTAGAATACGGTGATACTAAAGGAGAAATGCCATTTGTTCTCGTTAAATTTTTATGTGCAGACTTATTGCTTTCCATTTGTTTAATGTTAAAGTAATTGGAACGCAAAAAAAGAAACGCTCTGTGATAGAATATCGAAATTAAGGCGTCCTCGCTTTTCGACACTACAATACTATTCAAACGTGCGTTGTGACAAGTTACAGTTTTGTAGCATTATTTTTTAATGGATATGTAAAAAAACAGCGGGTGCAACTTTGCGAATTTGGGTCGTGCTGTGTAAATGGGTCACGTCGAAATAGTTTTTCTTACAGCGGATATAGTTAACACGGTCCAATTACATTGTAAGTCATGCATAATTTAATTAAGAATGTACTCGTATGTTGATAATTTTTTTTATGGCACATTAGTAATCTTGTGTTTTTCTTTCCAGGTAATGTACCGAGTTGAAATAAAATTGAAAGTCCTATTCAAATTCAGCTTTCGACTACGTATCGCCCCAGATTATATAATACAACAGTAAGTATGCATATAACACTATGTAGGTGTGTAGATGCGTGCATATTCCTGGTTATTTGTGGACGTTATTATAGACCTGAAGGTGATGGTGCTAAAAGGTTCGAGTTAAATTTGTCGCGTGCTATTTTGAACAATAGTCGCGTTTCAATGCAACGTCTAAAAATAAAATATATGATATATTTTTAGTTTAACCTCCCTTTAATGTTTGCATAAACATTTTAATATGACACCGAGTAATGGTACTAAGGGCTTTAATATATGTAATAATAAACTATAGATTACTAAATAAACAATTTCATTCCACAAGCTTAACCTTCGACAAATGAGCTTGCATAGTAAACAAACATATATATTCTATTTCAAAAACAGACAAATTTAAATTATATGTTTTGAGTATACACATCATCACCTTAATTCTAACTATTGTAAAATGACCTATCAATTTATGTACCTCTGTTTTACAGATAAAAGAAATCAATTATTTTGTACCACATATAATTGTAAAAAGTCTACCATAGCTATAATTGAAAAAATAATATATTTAATGTAATTCTCGAAGATGCTTGCATAACTTGCTACAACACCCTTGTGAACAATAACGTCCAAATTAACTTGTTTTTCGACTCCCTCGTTGATTTTAAAAACAACCTAATTGATTATTTTGTACCTTACCGACATTATTATAACGGTTTGTTTAAAAAAAAACAACGTGTATTACTTTTAATGCTTGATCTTGAAGTATAAAATGTACCGACCTGTTATTGGAGTACATAACAGAATTTATTCGGTAAATTTTGTACAAAAATATATGTATGTTCACTGTTGGTTAGACACAAAATAAAATTAAAAAAACTCTTTTTACGACTGCAATCCTACATATAACGGCCACCTCATTAAGGCTGGCTTATGTGGTTACAGTGCGCGCTTTATACCGCTTAAAAAACTCATTGGTTTTACGATTGATTTTTATCTATTTTTTTAAAGTTACGTGTCATACGTTAGTGTACTATAAAGCCAAACTACGAACTACAGTGGAAAGACGTACGGGTTTTTTTTGTGATGATTCGCGGCACGTTTTTTATTCGTTTAGCCTATATGTCACATGGCACTCATTCATTGTTGTTTTCATTTATAACCGTTTACAAATCGGTACAAATTATTTTATACAGTTATAATTAATTTTGTATTAATCATTGCCTTCTACCCATCCCCTTCTTCGTCTGATTAGTTCTCTTACTTTTCATATAGAACACTATATTTTACTAGAGTTCTAAATATTATTTCATCTCATACATTCCAAGTGAATTTAAAAACAGTATTCGATTAATTCTTCAATGTCGATTCAATACCTCGCGTACTTTATCCGCGTTGGAGCTGAAAACAAAATATTCGCGACCTGATTCCGCTAAGTGAAACTCCGCTTTGAACGTGTTTTGATAAAACGACTATTATTCAAACACAAAACGTTTATTAGTTTCGTTTAAAATGTGATAACTTTTTTAAGAACACTATAATGCTTGTCTCATTAATATTCTTACTGTTTTTTTCTTTTGTCATTATGTTGATGTAAAAACGAGGTCTTCATATTTTTAAATAGTATACCTACCTATACCATTTAAAAATATATTTGAATAGTTCGAACAAAACAAAATATAATAACCTCCCGGGTCATCCACTCGAGATTATCGTAGCTTATTTCTTATATAGTGTCATAAAATATATTTTATTATATTTGTATAAATACTGTCTTACACAATGTTTACAGCATACTATTTTCGTTCGGCGCAATACGTTTCTAAGTCGCATTTGAAACCTAGGCCAATAGCGTATATTAAATAGAGGAATACCTAGACATACGAGTGTACTATTTCAATTGGTTCAAGTACGAATAGTCTATTCCTAGATTATTTACGCTGCTTTTAGCCCCCAATTACGGGTTAATAACCTAAGTTTTGGATGACGTTTATAAATAATCGTATGAGATATATGAGTCGTCGATGCCCATTTTTTTTTCTTAAATTTATTTTACTATGACTAATGGTCTTGTTCATCAGTTTTATTCTATTGCGCCATTATTGATAATTCTGAGATCACACATTTCTCCCGGACTAGGTCGTTGTGTTGATGATACAGTTTCTGTCGTTAATATAATTTGATATGCAAATTTATTCCTCCAATTGAAGTCGACTGACGTATAATTTTAACGAGTGTTGATTATTTTTTATTGCATGCTATTTTTTCACTTTCAACGTAATGAAGCCGAATTATAAAAAGAAAACCAATTATCTATTCTGCTAAATTTTTATTACGGATATGTTATATGAAAAACTTAAATTCCTTTTATTTTTAATAGCCCATTGCGACAAGACCAACAAGAAGTTACTAATTCCCATTTTATTTCGTTTACTTTTTTATTTAAAATTTATCGCTAAGACTGTTGTTACGCCAGAAAGTTAAATATTATATAAAGACACAATCTAATTAATTTTTGTTCAATGCGGAGATCGAAGCATTTGAACTCCACAATAGTTACATGTGTGTCTACATTAAATATCTGTGACTTCAATTAACCGGCTTTAAAAAAAACGAAATCATATTGTCCACGCTCGTCTCGAGGCTAAGTCTTCCTGCCATCAATCATTATCAGGCTTGAACGTTCTTAACTTTCGAAATCATAAACCGGAATAACGAGACCCGGAGGCGGCGATTAGAAAATGTTACAAAAGATTGTCGTCTCCTGTAGTGTCTAACACTACACTGCGGTGAAAGTGGGTGAAATTTAGCGTAACAACCGGTCCGCAAATTTCGTGTATGAAGCGCTGATGTGACAATTTTTCGCCCATCAAAAACGTCCTGTAGTCCGCTTAGTCGGCTTTCTAATTTCGTGATTATGTTTGAAATTTCATCGCTCGATTCTGAGTGGCGATCTTCAGATGTTTAAAGAGTCATTCAAACACACCAAACTTTCTTTGAGAACGTTTGTTGAAATGGCACTTAAATGTAAGGCTCTTTGTTTTTTCTTTTTATTTTCACCCATGCATATTATAGAATCATTTTGTCCATTAGTATTTGGTAGAAGCTGTAGATAGCACTATTTTTTTTTTGTTTTTATTACAAAATATTTTATTATTAATATATGAATTTAATAAATGTGTTACATGTTTGCAACAATAATATTTCTTTGTTGGTTAACGATTCATCTATTTCTGTTATACTGCCATGGTGATGTTTCGGATGTAAATGAGGATTAACATTAAGATTTACGGAGCGTTTAACTTTACAACTGACAAGGTTGGCTAGGATATTAGTTATGAGGAAGCAATGTTTTGATTGATATGAAACGGTACAAGCTCATCTTAAAATGATGCTTGTTTCAAGGCTGTTTTATAACTGTACATAAATATAACAAGGTTTACTTGATCCCCTTTTGTTAATAAGAATCAAATATACTGCTATTACCAAGATTAGGGTGCCCTAAATTATATTTATACCTTTAAACGAAAGGGCTAAGTGACATTGACGACAATATTGATAAATTTATAGTAATATATGTATATAATTCATAGCTTTTTCTCCAACTTTTTCTCACATTACATCATATAATCATCTGTCAATATTATACAATTTAATTTCACTTTATCTCACAATTTCAAAAAAATAGAATATTTCCTATGAAAATACAAGATACATAGTGTAACGGCCAATTTCTATAATAGTAAATGAAGTTTGTTAGTTTATAAAATTTATAGGTCGTCGTTTTGGACGTCTTTCTACGTACGGAAAGAAAACTTTAAGTTTATCGATAAAAAGTTACTTATACGGTATGAAAGTATTCATCCTCATACAAATGTATTTAAACCAAGTGTTTACACTACTCTATATTACTAGATATGCGATATGTGCCACGTGAGGTGACAAATTTGTCCTGATAATACCGCGTTCCGTCATTAAAAATGAAAGCTTATTTAGTTATTAATTAATTCACAACCAAAGTTTCTAGTGATAAAGACTTGCTATTATCAATCAAAGTTAAGTAGGAAAAAATGAAAGGTTTATTAATTCCAGTAGATTATAATTACACAGTAGAATGGTTTAGCGGTCCGCCTCTAAATCTGCGGCCACCGGTCTTGTCACTTTAATCCAAATAGGCTCCTGGGAAATTGAGGTAAACGACCTCAATTATGTTGCTCAATATGTGAAAGTAATTTATCTAAAATAATAGTTTCTGACTGATCATTATCATTAAAAAACTAAACTGTAACTCTCGCGAAGTTTGATTATAAAGCATCTAACTTTTTTATCGAGCAATCGCATTTTATTCATCTACACGTATATCGAAACTAAAATTTAATCTGGATCATTAATGTTACTTTGGAATTTGATTTATTATCTATGGTATTAAGCGGTAACCGTGAAAGATCTGGCAATGTCAAGAGCTCCCACCACAAAAAGAACATGCCCATACATAACACAGAGCTATCGCTCTCGGTTCAGTAGCAGCGGCCGCAATTCAACTGCCTTTTAAGTACCGCCGGCTACGCGCTTTGCGTAATAGATGTTTGGTTACATGCCGTAATGGGAAATCTTGGACAAGTTATGTTTTATATTGAACGTTTGGAATTTAATTTGAATTTAGAACCGTACCTCTTAGTATTTGAACTTCAATAACAAAAATAGAAATAACTATTTAATACTCTACTAAAGGGCTACGTATGCTCGAGCTTATTATGTCGCTAATTTCACAAACGAAAACACGTATTTTTGGTTTATGTCGCACAAATTTTTAATAATTCAAAGGGGTCATATACGAGTATCTAACATACTTTAATTTTTCATTACAATTCTTACAAAGGTTGTTCATCACAAATTATTTGACTTTGAAGTTAGATACTTACCACGCTCTCCCAACTACCGCCAAAAATTGACTTGTCCAACATATTGTAGCACAAAATAGTTTTCCCACCAACAAAAACACGTTGCACTACTGTCTTGGACGCGTTAGATTCGCGAGATTATGAAATCGGTGCTGTTTTTGTCAACAGAACACAGTGCGTACGTCGCACGAGGCACGTTCACAATAGAATTCTTTCTGGATATAGCACGGTGTTTGCACTCCGAGCTCTCCTGAACGACTGAAGCCGACACATTACAGCATCATATTTATAGGACGGTTGGTCGGGAGAGGGCGGGTTTCAGGAAGACGGCCCGTTCGTATCTTCCACTTTGCACGTAGTCACGTCACCGTATTTTGGGTGCGTGTAACATAGTTCGGGGAAGCCCGTCTAAATGCGTCTATAGCCCGCTGAAGTACATTGTGCTTGGCTCTACTTTTATTCCATGTGATTTTGTGATGACTGACCGGTTGGCGCAGTGGCAAAGACACTTGCCTGTCGCGCCGCAGGTCGTGGGTTCGATTCCCACCCAA
>DWLR01005018.1:0-11399 GCA_018246295.1 Papilio alexanor hazarajatica | reverse complement strand
GTAAGCTTCCATAAGCAGGACAAATTCTTATGTTATATCGAAGAAAAGGTTTGTTTTAATTAAATATCCAACAGAGACAAATGTAAGTGTTATTTTCGTACTTGGATACAATTGCTGAAGTCAGCAGGATTAGTAGCTATTGTTTAACACAATCTTATAAAGTAACTTAGTCAAGTAAAAGTATTTGAACCGATACGACTTCGGGGTCTTCAAGCTCCTGTGTACTTCCTCCTTAAAGGCCGGCAACGCGTCTGCAGTTCCTCTGGTGTTGCGGATGTCCATAGGCGTCGGTTCACTTAATGTTAGGCGACCCGCTGCTCATCTGCCTCCCTTATTCTATAAAAAAAAAATTTTTAACTTCTGCGTTTCGACTCAAAAGTGTGATATAGACTACCTATAACCTATATTGAAAAAAGTATAGTTGAAACTTTAATATACATAGCAGTTGTCATGCCATAAAAAATAACAACCGACTAACTAGTACGCAATGTTGCAAATTACTTTAAGTCCATAGTATACGAGTACAGATAAAAAAGTGCACAAAAACACTGACCAGTTTAGGCCGCGTCAACTGATTGAAAATAGAAAAACTGATTGCACAAGGTTGAATCTGCAATTCGGTTAGTTTTTCTTTTGTACGCAGACGTCAATGACCTTATTGTTCAATTGCTGAAACCAATTAATTATTCTATGGTTTACCGTGTAATTAACAGTCTATTTTCAAGTAATAAAAATTTTATAAACAGTATTCTTAAATTAGTCGATTTACTTTAACAAAAATCACTCACTGCAACAATGTTCTTAATAAAAGACATAAACGCGTTGAGTTGAAGAGGCTGATTTGGAACCGATGGAAACAGAGTTTTCTTATTTCTTGTGTTGAGATATTAAAGCCAATATACAGGCGGTTTGTAATTATAAGATTTCCTGCGAATAATTCAAACGCCCTTCCACATACTAAACAGTAAAAGTACATCCTGTACAAGCTTCACTGACGGCTTTCGTTTGTTGTACCGACGGAGAGAACACATAAAAAGCGTATAAAGGTAAAAGTATTTCCTTCCACAGTAATTGCACGACGCTATAGACAACTGGCTACAGAAAACAAATGTAGGCTTTATAGAATGCATTATACTTTCACAGAATAAGAATAAGAAAAACGAATACGTTATTTAGAACCTTTCTTTTCATTTTTTAATACAACTTACGTAAGGAAAAAATATGTTGCTAACGTAAGTTTTTGTCTTTTTTTGCGTGGGCATTGCTTAACTATGGTTAACTTAAGTTATTGATAACATCCGAGTGATTAATAAAAGTTCATAAAATAGCTATTTACTGGCTTGTTTACGCTTTCACGTGAGATAGTGAAGTAAGATCATCATCATCATCATCATCATCATCAGGCTATATCAATCCACTGCTGGACATAGGCCTTCCCTAATGCCTTCCACAGGATGCGGTCCTCCACTTTCCGCAACCAGCGACTTCCTGAGTGAGACCGCTATTTCAAACCTCATTCAAACATCATTTATCGGTTTTTGAAATCGATATGCGATGAAATTGTCGTAATACGCCAAAATTGTTTCCCATGGTCAGTACAAACATAAAAATACACATCTAAAAATGAAAGTAAACATTGTTATGGAACTTATTGTTGAAACTTTAAGGTTTATTTTCATTTGTAAAATATATCAGAAATAATTTGTCGAGTGTACAGACATACTTGTGAACTGGTTCAGTCGATTGCGTACGTTCAAATTTTACTAGAGCGAAGCATATTTCCTTAGAAACGTGAACTAGAAAATGACGTTTAATTATATGTTACTAAATCTGTTATTGTTTTGTGCTTTATTAGTCCTATTTATTGGTCGTAGAGCGGATGGCCAGTGGGTGCAAAAGGTTTTATAAAGGTTTATATAATGGTGCCAACTACAGATCAAATTACGGACTATGTACATATGAGCCGCTCAATGTACAGATTGATTAACTCTATAAAACTAAAAGTTGAGAAATGCGATAGAATAATGTACATTGTTTTTTAAAATCCCCTTTATAATGTAAATTCAAATGTATATTGTAGAATGCATAAATACAGACATAGCTTTCATCTAATGGTATATAAAATCTATAAGAAAGAATAGTGAAAAATAATCGTCAGTAATGGTTACAATTTTTATATACCTGGTGGAGTTAATCGATTTGACAACTGAAAAAAGTAATAAAGTTAAATTTAGTCTCCAAATGTTTTAGTTTATTACAGAAAAAGTGTTAAGTATTTAATAACTTTATATTTTTATTACAAATTTTCCTTAAAAATGGATATTGACAATTCTGTTGTAATATATCACCACCTCAGCCTATGATCATCCACTGCTGGACATAGGATCATTAATTGCATCATTGGGGGGGAATGTGTCATAATCACCACGCTTGGCAGGCGGATTGGCGATCGCAGTATGTTCCACCGTACTAAGAAAAGAACGCTGCTGCCCGTCCTCCGGTGGTCTTTATGTCCAGACTCAAGACAGACATGTTCATGCATACAAATGTTTGTCTTGGGTGGGAGTCGAACCCACGACCTGCGGCGCGGAAGGCAAGTGTCTTGCCACTGCGCCAACCGGTCAGTCTTTTATATATATATATTTGTAATTTATTCATATAAATAACGAACGTAACGAACGGACCTGTTGGCGCGGTTGGTAAGATGCTTGCATTTAACGCCGCAAGTCGTGGGTTCGATTCCTACACAGGACAAACATTTGTGTGCATGAACATGTCTGTTTTTTCTTGTGTCTGGATGTAAAGACCACAGGAGAACGGGCAGCAGCGTCCTTTTCTTAGTACGGTGGAACATACTTCGATCGTCAAGCCGGTTGCTAAGTATTGCAATTATGGTACATTTCTATGACAAATTGTAATGTCGAAAAGGCCAAAAAATATGTATCCCATTTCCCCATATTAGGTTATTACACTTTATTCTTAATTATAATTAATTTTTCTTTAATTTATTGTACTTTAATTCTGGTAAGACGACATTAAATTATTCGGCGCTTGCCAGTGCATGTTATTTGCATTATTGAAACGATTTATAGTATGGAGTTCATCAAAATGGCTTCTGAAATAAATTGCTTATTATTCAATGACCAAAAAAATTGCCGTTTAATGGTGATAATCTTTATTATTCCGCAAAGTTATTATAAATATAAAAAAGTTATGACTGTACCAAGTGCTTCGACACTTTAGTTTAAGATTTTTTTAAAAGTGGAGTTAATCGATGTGTGCACTGAACGGCTCATATATTGATGGCTATACTATTATTATTTATACGGTCTAGATTAACTCTTGAAATAGTTCTAATTATAAAAATTTTAAATTAAATTATTAAAATTTTTAGTATTTTAAGATTACCTACTGCCAGGGACAACAAAAATATAAACGATAAGACGATTTTATAGCAAGCTTTGATGCTGATTATTTTCCATTACTTGTGATTACAAATCCCTTGACACGGAATTACAAAATGAAAACGAAAACTTGCAAGATCATATAGTGGTTGTTTACTTCGGGCCGCGGTGCATTTTAGCTTTTTTTTTAACCTAAAGGACAAAGAACATCAGAGTCGTGAGTTACAACGTTGCACTATAAAACGTCAGATTTATAAAGTGCTTGTTTGAATTAAAAAATGTAGGCTTTTTTTTAATAGGGTTACATTCCGGAATAAGATAATATACATGAGATGAAGATGTGAAATGGAAACTAAATATAGGTTTTTTATTTTGTAAATATTGTAAACAAATTCTTAAATATTCCTTTTTAAGTGTTACCAATTAGGTATCAGTTATGATTTAGAATTATTACATTTATGACTGTAATTGAATAAAGATTTATAATCTACGACCTTATGTTTCACAGACCATATTCTTAGCCCTTAATTTATTAACACATTATTTTCCTGGAGGTTTAAAACCATAACAGCTTTATTTAAATAAAGCTTAAAGATAATAGGTCGTAACATTGTACAATTGGCTACACTAAGCGGTTCTTCGCTTTCCAGCTCTCATGGTAATTTCGATCCACTATTCATAGAAATTTTCAAACGTTAATTTGACTACAAACTTATATTTGAAAATTATTTAAAGCGACGATATCTGAGGCCATAGTTAATTTTAAAAATTTTGTTCTCACTCACACTGTTTATGATCTGTGCATAGTTAAACTTCGTTATACTGTCAGTTAACCACGCAATTAACATTAGCTAAAATTGTTTACAAATGTGATACGATGTAAGGAGTTTTATAAACGTGAAAATAATTGGTACACAGTACGCGTAATGGCAATTAAAATACCCCCATACACCATTCATGACCTCTGTACAAGCGATTTCCGACCGTAGTGTCTACTTATCTGTGATATGAATTTAGAATCGGTAAGAGTCGCGTGTTATGTTGTCGTGTGGAATGACAAAACTAGAAACCAGTCCAAGATCAAATCAGAAGGTTTCGCGGTTAGATGAAATTGCCTTTTGCGTAATAACCGCAACTACCGCCGTATACGCGGCCGTATTACCGTGTTATTGGATTCATGTGGATGAGAGGTCGCGTCATCGCACGCATTCGTTTCTTTTTTTCACTTAGGTTACCTTGCTCGATTCTACAAAAAAAAAGTATAACACTAATTAGATAAAATCATTTATATTTTATCTAATAAGATGGGCAAAGAAGTAAACAGGAAAAGAAACGCGAGTGAAGTTTACTTGCTGGAGCGGTTTACTTTCGAGGTTATTTTGGACTGCATCATTTTGACATAATATCATTTTCAGATTTGTCTATGGTCAATAACGATACAACGGTAGTGTTTGCTGTTTACACAAACACCTTACCGTAGTATGAGTAGCATTGCATCATTGTTTTACTACGTGATCGTCGTCAACTCTATGCTTTTCACGCGTCTACTATCCATTACTTAATGTTTGAATTATACTCCTCAATGTCAGAATAATTTACCATACACTTCTTAAGGTGTGCCCTCCCTACAACGGATCGAAGGTGGTTTAATTCAGATTGTATACGCTTTGCTTAAGTGAATACACACCCTTATAAAAGGGTGGTAAAATAGGGGTTTAGTTTTGACCAACCTAAAGGATGATAAAACATTTGTACCTTATCTAGTTTTAGTCGCAATAGCATGTTTAAAGGAGAACTACCATATAAATAAATAAGCTACAGTATGAGCCGACTACGTCGTAATCTTAATCTGGGTAGATTAAAACGCCTTTCCCATTTCGACCTTAGTGTAAGGGCATGTCGGTGGAGCGCGAAGGAGAAATGGAATTAGGACTCGCGGGTCAGGATTCGAACTCGAGTCGCTCAAAGATTTTCAATCAATTACGTATTTTTTATACGACCAGCTACGATTTAAGGACCTAAGGTATGGATTATTTACGAGGAATATTGAATTTTGTTTCTGTAAAACAAAAACGATTGGAAGTCATAACTTATAAGGACTACCGCCTACCATGTTATATACGAAACATATTAGACAAAGATTTTAGACTACCTTTCCGCTTGTCCATTATCAATTAAGCCTTTAAATTCTGCGTGTAACGATCTTCCGTTTATTTTCCCATATTATACCATAACTTGTATTTAAAAATATAAGGAAAGGTAGAAAATAAGAAAACGGAAAGGGGAAAAGATAAGAACGGAACTTTGTCTCTGGACTCACCTTCACACGAGATGAAACGAAGAACTATTAATTGCATCTACACATATTATAATATAATATAGTAAAAGTTTGTTTGTTTGTTTATTCGAACACACTAATCTCAGGAATAACCACAATCGGATTTTAATTTTTTTTTTTAATTTGACAGCTTAATTATCAGCGAAAGTCATAGGCCACTGCTACATATTTTCTTACTAATATATAGTTCTACAACAACAACAATAAACAACATAATTCATATCCAGAGGAGTAAGCAGAGATTAGGGATTACCATTTGGCGTGGACCTGGCACACCTCCCTTCCCTCTTAATACCCCTCCCTTCCTTCTTTAGTAGGTATATTATAATATTAGTATAGTTCTATTACTGTTGAAATAACTATGTTCTCAGTGTACTAATGGAGCGCTATTATTAATATATCCTCAACTGTAGAGTTTATACTTTAAAAAAGTTATGTTGCAGATTCCTCTCATTCATGTTTCTATTAATAAAAATATTTTAAGAGTTTACACCTCAATATAATAAACCGCTTTCTGGTAGTGTAATCCAGCCCACAAGGCCATACGATGAACACAGTCGTGAAAGTGGCATTAAATAAGTTAATCCATCGAGCATCGTTTCAAAACTAAGTTGTTTTAGTACTCGGCGTACCGTAACTATGACGACAGGGTGAGAGTTGAGTGATGAGGCCGCTTATTGCGTTGCTTACCTCGTTGCGTATCTCTTATCTCGCCTTTATTTTTTTTTATGCATATTCCTTCACCACTGTACATACTACGTGTCATTCTAGATACCTCTATAAGTTACATTTAGAACCGAAACTACATCTATACCGAATCAGTAATCCGCCTCCCCTTCCCATCCTTTCCTTGTAAAAAAATGGGAATGGAAATATTATATGACTAAAATTAAGCCTCCAGCACTTCACTCGGACGAAACACAGAATAATTATACTTCACGCCTGTCTTCTGTTAGGTCGTGGTATTTCGCCAGTCGAGCGGGCCATTCAGTTGCACAGATTTTGTGGGATATATTACTGTTTAACTTCTGTGTTTCCTACGATAAGTATACAGGTGGTCTAATGTCAATCCTATTTCCATTCACTCCGCTCCCTTTTCTTATTAACGCTCTCCTCGATCTTTTATAAAGAGTAATAGGCATCTGCAACTTATCTGGTTGCAACAATGTTGGGCGCTGCTTGGTAAGCACCTTAAAATCATATATAAAATATCATTACAATAAAAATACCTACAACTGTACCAATTTTATTGTATTATATTGGTTAAACTATGCAAAGTAACATTGTTAATCTTAATCCGCTACATGTTTATCATATGATATTATATTATACGTAATGCGTATAAACGCAATTACATTAAAAAAATAATAGCCTATTTAATATTAAGTTATTATAATTAATGTCCACTTCTATGTATATATACGAAATAAATAACTAAACATTCTAGAATAAAACATTTAATAATAATATAGCATCGTATTGCAGTATCTCAGCTAGGAGGTTGGTTCTAATAGAAGTCTAACTAACTCTATTGACTTGTAATGTCTGAGTGAGATAGTATGTATACAAATTTATTTATAACCTGATGATAGATACATCTTATAATTGTGTTTCACCTCTACACTTCTGAATTGTGTAGTGACAGACAATTGTGCACAGTATTTTTAATTACTTTGTGTAATCGAATTATGTATAAATTTATAATACTTTTAAATATTCTAGACAATTTTTGGTTATGTTCTTTTAAGTATGTGCAAATGTAAAAGTAAATGATATAAAGGACGATTTACTGACGAAAGTAACGTAAATTCTGAAAATATCTTCCAAATTCATTGATGTGATCAAATTAAAATATAAACATGCCATTGGGAATCTACGCGATTCCAAGAAATATTTTATGACAGTAAATAATTTACATGATCTATTCATTTGCGGTTTTGTTCATTTTTCGTGCGGAATATTAAAATTCTAGCAAATTGTCGCGAAATCTTAGCAAAGGCTGCTGACTCAAGAGTCTTAAAATTTGTTAAGTTACATCGTTTGATTTAAATGACATAATAGTCTGTTTAATCACAGGCTATAACGGTCAATGTATATGCATAGCAAAAACCGGGTGGGGTTTTTATATGACTTTACTGGCAACCCTAACCCAGTCACTCAAATAGATGACAAATGGAAAATATATACACAAAGTTATTCGGAAGAGAGCTTTTTGTTGTAATTAAAAATAGGTTATTAATATATCCGAAATAAACAAATAATTTATTTTTACAGTTTTAGTGCATAAAATACTTATGACCTACATGAATTCATTTATTATTCCAAATAATAAATTATGAAGAAACGAAACTTGCATATTATCGTTATAATATTTATGTGTCCTGCACAAAAAACATGTAAGCATGCAGTACGTAGTTAAAACAATAGGACCCGATGTGTAGGTAACTTGAGGCCAGTTAACTCGGACCTTACCGCAGGGGTCAACGACCTAACTTAACAATTCTATTTTATGCGACACTTTCGCATTTAATATTGTCTTTGCAGAGGTCGAAAACATTTTAATATTAGATTTCACTATGTCGTTAGAGTAAAATATGTGTATATAGTTATTAGGTTTTGTTTATTATAGTAATGTAACAAACAAGAATTATTTTTTATCCTTATGTAAATAAGGATAAAAAATAATTATGTCTGTTCGTTCTAAACCTATACTTTTTCTGGCTTTAATAAAGGAGGAAATTATCAATTTGATCCTCAGAACTTTCGTGTAAACGACATTTATTGACCGATTTCAAATTTGTCTTTAAAAAGGGGGCATTCGCAAATGGGTCCAATTACTTTTTAAATGTCATTGAACCTTGGATTCCGAATATATACCGAAAATTGACATATTAGTGAAGAGAAGCCCTATTTGAGCTTAGTGGATTTATAATGAGACGTACCGTGGCTATAAATCACTTATAAATAACATTATATAAATTTGAAGTAGGTTTTGTTACAATTTTATATATTAAAATATATTTATTTGCCCACAACTATATTAATAAAGAAGGACAGACAATTCTCATCAAAAAAAATCTTTCGTCAAAAGAGGTTCGTTTATTTGACAAGAATGAATTAAAAAAGGGCATAAATACTAAATGTTGCACGTCTGAGGTCAATCATTCATCATACAACCAGTTATAAGTAACCTCTTGCCAGGGCAAGGCCTCCGTGACATTGGCCCTGATTGGCCGGCTCTGTATTTCGCATGACAGGTGTTATTCGTAACTGTCATTTTTTAATGACAGGATAAAGGTCTGATGGTGGCGTTTAGTGAGCTGAGGATTCACTTATATCAAAAAATTGCAATAACTATTCATGATAATAAAATAAAAAATACGCGTTCGTGTTGTCTTCGTTGTAATCGCTAGCCATTTTTAATAAGCTTTGACCCATTTCATATTTTCTATTTCGCCGATCTGACCGCATGCTACGGAAGGCAAGTCCAATATGTCAACGATTGACTCTTATTAACCAAGCGGCTTGATCCTTTAGCCTTTACGAAAGAATGTCGCGTATTTTTGCGTATTAAACTTGCATGAGCACATGCTTGATGCTCGATTTTTCTACACCTATTCACCTATGCCAAGTTTGCCAAGACCCTGCCAAGTTAAAAAAATCTTATCACTAACCTACCCTCCTAGATTTTGGTCTTGAGTGCTTATTTATTTTATTTAATCATACGATATCCAATCATTGACAACCTAGTATTATACGTTACATCACCATTACATATACATATAAATGCATACGATAAGTTGCTTTATACACGTAAATAGTGATGTACATTAATCTACATGAATCAATAACTGGTTTATCGACATCGACAGGGGCCAACGTAATAAATCGCCATTACTGATTCTGTTCGGATACGATGCTCGAAACTTACGCAAGGCGATCGAAAAACTCGAATCGATTCTGGTCAATAAGTGATTCATTATGGCCGCCATTGAGAACCTCCAGTGTAATGAACGATTCAACATAGTTAAGACGATTCATACGTTATATACAATGTACATGTTATAATATAGCCGTCTGATCCCAAACTAAGCAGAGCTTGTACCATGAAAACCAGATAACTGATACTACATATATTAATACTTTCCTTTTATAATGACATACATATATAAATAATTATACTTAGACACAATACAAACAGACATGTTGATGCACACAATTGTCTTGTTTAGGGTGGGAATCGAACCCACGAGGAGGAGGGCTTCAGTTTCATCATATAAGGGATGCTGGAGGTATAATTTTCTTGCATTATATTTTGCTTTAAAGTAGAACTTAAAAGTTCTGTTAAGATTAATAGACAAGTAAGGATTTAGAAAATATCTAAAACTTTTGCGCAAATTATGTTTTACAGATAGTCGTTGTAAGATTATGTTCTTGGATATAATAATAAACGGCTATCTACATATTGATTTTTATAGACAAAATCTATGTGGATATGTTTAGTGAGAATGTCTAAGCGGCTAGTTTCGAGCCGCTAGCCAGAAATTCATTATGAAATTTTGAGACAATCTTCAGATTAGCCCGGCTGGTGATCGGATTAACAAGTTGATGCGAAGCCGGGGCGAGTAGCTATTTAATCATAAGAATAAATGATAAGAGGATACTTCTTGTGACAGATCACATTTCCAGCATTGTCAACGTGACGCAAGCACTATGCGATGGTAATATCATTAAAAACGAAAACAGAACTTCGTAAGTAGTTCAATAGCATGGAAATTTTCTATATTCGAGACAGTAAACAAAAAGGACAGGACATAATTTGCATAGTTTTAATTGATTTATGCTCACAACCAATTAAAAACTTATCTTTTTACACGAAATATCAGCCATTAAATAACTTTAAACCCATTATCGAGATTTGGATGATCAAATTGTAAAACTATTATCAAACTTTAATGGCACCGCAAAATATATTACGGCCAGTAATACTAGAACAGTTTAAGTGTTCATATTTAATTCAAATTAATTTATTCCCCATTTCGGCTTCTTTATTGTAATGAGAAAAATTATAATTTACACATTAATTATAATGATTATACAAACGCGAAGTACACGTGTTCAAAAATAGCGAGTAGTAAATTAGAAATTTGCATTTTGTACAGTCTTGATACATTTGCTATAAAAATTAATTTATCTACATATCTAATGCTAGTTGATAGGAAATTATCAACATGTTAAATGCTTTCGTGATCGTTTAACACTAATTACAAAATATAATGATATAAAAAAGAAGGTAAGGAAGAGAAGAAATATTTATACTTCTTTTGCATTTCATATGTTGAGTGAGCATCCGTTGATTCTGGTAGCTTCCACCTAAGTAACATCCCTCAACTCCCACCTTTTCTACACATTCGGAATTGAAAGTTAAATGTTACTAGAAAACGGTGGTTACTTAACCTTAATCTTTAAATAATCATTGAGACGCCCCTTATGTTTCAAGTGTAAACTGTAAACGCGGCTTTAAGCTGATAATAATTTACTACTGGCGTTGCCATTTGTATGTACGAGGTGAGAGAAGTTAGAAGAAATATTTATACTTCTTTTGCATTTCATATGTTGAGTGAGCATCCGTTGATTCTGGTAGCTTCCACCTAAGT
>DWLR01005017.1:0-11400 GCA_018246295.1 Papilio alexanor hazarajatica | reverse complement strand
ATTACTTGCCGTAAAATACACTTACCTGTAGAATTATGAAAAATAACAATAACGACAAAAGCAATAATTCAATCACATTTCCATATCTTATTGTATTCAGAACACTGAAATTACAGAAAAGAAAATTGTGAACTATTTCACACAAAAAACGACGACAGCATTTATGACTAGAGCCGCCATTTATAATGTCGCACGGCTATGTCACACTCTGTGACTACCGCTATTTCTTTAATTTAATTTAAAAAAGGAATGAAGACAAAAAATATTTTCAATTGTAAACGCATTTTTGTAGTAAAATATTAATTGTTGTTTATGTAATATCTGTATGATTTTTAATGCACAATACCGACAAATTTACAACAATTATATCTAATCACATATAACAAATTTTATACAATTTTTATCTGTCACTTTTCACATCACTCTTTGACAATTAGAACATTTGTGACGTATAAATAAATAAAAAAGAAATATTTATCATTATCAAAAGTCAACTAAGTTGATAAGTTGACCAGTCAAAATATAACTTGTGTAGTCATCTGTAAATTTAATTTCGACATTGCTTAATGTACAAATAGAACAACCATGATTTGTGGGTGTAGTTCATTTTAAAACATCATTAAGTCTTCTTTTCTATAAACGTCTTTAGAATTCCTTCATAGACAGAGTATGGATATTGATAAAAAGGTAATAAAATCAAGTGAAAATATCGTTTATGTTTATGCATGTCTAAATAAATACGAACTGTGGTTTAAGCATACAGCAGCAGTAATTATATAAATTATTATCTGAGAATCATTTAAAGTATTTTCATGTCAAACATTTAATATGGATGAGTATCCGTATGTACTTATAAGCTCTATAACTTATAAGCTCCGTTAAACAAACGTTCATATAAATGATATCTCTGTTTTGTTTTACTTTATGGGAATATTATGGGAACAATGTCAATATTAGATTTTTGAATTTAAAAAAATATCAATATAAAAGTTGTATAGTTCTACTGTTTGGCAGAACTATGTATCTATTTAATCTATACTAAAATAATAAAGAGAAAAGATTTCATTGTTTGTTTGTTATTAAAAGTATATCACTTTTATTAGTAAACATTTCACCAATAGGCAGCTATTTTATCATAAAATTAAATTAAGTGTAATATGTAATTTTGTACAAACTTTATTACACCAGACACTGGTCTTTTGTTATATCTCAGAATATTAGTAATACATCATACATCTTTTTACATAGGTGATAGAAATGCACCTGTAATTTCTGTAGCAGATGTGGTTTAGATGTGTTCAGTGTTTACCTCAAATGTAGACAAACTACACTTGAGGAAAAGCATTAAAAATTAAATCATTTTATCACTAACACCTTGTACAATATTATTATAATGATGATGTCTGGTGTTTTTCAGAATCAAGATGGTGTTGAGAAGAGAAGAGTTGACGACTTGTCAAAAGAAGAGCTAATTACAAAATGTAAAGGATTGTTGGTTATAGCCCAAAAAGCTAAGCATGCAAAGTCTGGTAAGTTATTGTTATGTAAAAACGTTTAGATGTCTCGAAGACAGTAGACTTAATGTACCAATGAAGAATATGTCTCAATAAGTTTCAGATTGTCACATTCTAATGTAGACATTGATTCAAAGAAAAAAAGCCTTCACTCTCTTGTTACTACATAATAAATTATTTATACATTTACATGCAAAGGGAGATGAAATAAATGATTAAAAACAAATTCCTGTAAGATTTTTTTTATTGACATTTAAATTGCCATCTAATTATATTCAAATATGATTCAAAAAGTTTATATTTTTCCGCTGTGATATCAAATTGCATCCATAGCTTATCTATTTATTAATATTTCCAAAATGTTTAATCAAACCAAGATGAAATAGTTAATATTTGTTGCTTGAGAAATAAAAAACCGCAACTCTCTTGACTGTCATTACTATTTGTATTTTTTTTTAATTAAGTGGATATATATAAATATTTAAATAAAACAATTTTATAAGCTGTTGTTATTAAAGTAAATCTTAGATGACTAGGTCTTTAAATTAAATAGATTCAAGGGAAGCTATTGTCTTCATAAAGTTGTTAAACTTAAATTGTAGTTAAGAAAGGAGAACAAATTGCTATGCCTATGTTAACAAATTAAATCTGTATTTGTGCAATACCTTCTTATAATTTAGAGTGGATACATTTTTTCATTCTTCTGAAAAACAAAGTTATTATTAAAATAACCAAAACACCCTGGCATTGAACCTCTCAATGTTTATACTTTTATGTAATTGTTCATGTTCTGTGACTCACCGGTTGGCGCAGTGGCAAGACACATGGCTTTCACGCCACAGGTCGTGGGTTTGATTCCCATACAAGACAAACATTTGTATGCATGAACATGTCTGTTTGTCTTGAGTCTGGATGTAAAGACCACCGGAGAACCGCCAGCAGCGTCTTTTTCTTACTATGGTGGAACATACTGCGATCGCCAACACGCCTGCCAAGCATGGCGATTATGGCACATTTCCCCCCAACGATGCGATCAATGGGGGAGGCCTATGTCCAGTAGTGGACGATCATAGTCTGAGGTGGTGGTGGGGTTAGTGGTTCATGTATCTTTATAATGATTTTACATCTCTCAAAATATTAATGATCATTGTCAGCATAGCTATGCTAGCTAGCTTATTGGAATAATACTTCTTATTTTGGTTACAGAATTGCAAAATCAAATCGAAACATACAAACAACAGTTAGAAAAATGTGAAACAGAAAAGAATACCTGTCTACAAAATAATAAGACATTACAGGAACTTGTTGATTCTTTAACAGAACAAAAACTTAACTACATAACTGAGATAGATACTGCACAGGCTAAGGTGAGAGCTCACAGTGAAAAGTGTCATACTTTTGAAGAAGAAATCAACAGACTTAAAGCAGATTTAATCATAAAGGATCAGAGTATTGCTGAAATTTCTCAAAGATTGTCAGATTATGATAGTGAAACAATATCCCTAAAGAGGCAAAATAAACGGCTTGTGGAAGAAAATGAACAGCTTATCACTCAGTTATCTGATATGGAAGCAAGGATTGCTGAATTTAATAACATAGGTCTGCAACAGAGAGAACAACTTCAGATTCTAGAACAAAAAATTCAATCAGGTGAGATATGTTAAATTAGAAAAAACTAGGTGTTGTATATAGTATATGATACATAGTATATGATTAAGATTTTAATACAGCTGTTAAAATTTTGGATAAATTAAGTTTTTACAAAAGTGTAAGTACAAACTTAAGTTTTTTTTAATGGTACCTTGGAAATTTTTTAAAAACTTTAATTGTTTTAAAATTTACTACTTTTGTTCTTGCAGATGACTCTTCAGAACCTAAAATTAAAGAGCTTAATGAAAAAATCAAAGAGTTACAGAGCGATATGGAAGCTAAAGTTACCAGCTATGAAGAAAAAGTATGTAATTTAGACAATAAAGTGAAAGAAATGACCAGTTTATATGAATCTGAAAAAAATAAAAAGGAGAAAGTAAATATTAAGTTGCGAAGTTATAAAGATAAGATATTAAAATGTGCTGCTTGCATTAATCAATTACAGAATTCTAGATTTATTTTATCCAAAACTGTAAAGGAATATTCAGAAAACGTTCCTAAGTGGCAAAATGAAATAATCAAAGCATCGAAAGTTCTTGACAAGCAAATTAATGACCTAAATAATAAAAACGCATCCCTTAGTGATGAAATTCTGGACTTACATAATCAGTTAAAGGAAGCAAAAAATAATTGTAACTTGACAGAACATCACACTTTATTAAATGAATTAAGCGAAGAAAATCGTTCTTTGAAGACTAAATTCGTAGAATTGGAACAACAAGTTAGTGACCTAACACAATCTAATTTGAAACTTAAAAATGAAACTGTGGCCATTGATTTGAAACAACAGGAATTAATAGAGTCACGGCTCGCTAATGCTGTGAAAGAAAATGACCTATTACATCAACAAGTTAATGATTTAACTGCAAAAGTAGAAAAAGTGACTTATGATAATGAAGAACTTAGCAGAACCATTGATGAAGTCAAACTTAAAAACAGCAATCTCAGTGAGTTGTTACAGACACAAGGTGAAAACGATGAGATGTTTGATAAGCTAAACATGCAGATCAAAGCTCTGGAAAGTGAAAAAGCAATCTTGGTAAAAGAAAAATTGATTTCCAGAGATGCCATAGCAAACTTAGAAAATCAGAATAAAATTTTTATGGACCAGATTGAAGCGCTTAAAGTAGAACTTGATTCAAAGAAATCACAGCTCAAAAAGATATCTCAAGAAATTTCCACCCTTAAAGAAGGCTATGAGTTAGATAAAGACGCAGAAGTTAAGCAGTTGAAAACAAAACTGGCTTCTTTGCAAGACATGAATGATAAGTTAAAGAAAAAATACGACGATCTGTTTGATTTAAATGGGTTGTTAAGAGAAGAAGTAGAGACACTTAAGTTATCTTTAGAACGACCGAAAGATGATAATGAGCATTTATCGGATTTGAATGTCTCCTTGCAAGCAGACATAGTTAAGCTAGAGACAAAATTATCTGCTTATAAACAAGAAAATGCGTCTCTTTTAACGGAATCAAAAGAACTACGTGCTAAAGTAAAGGACTATGACAACATAGTGAGTGAATGTGAGAATGCAAAATCTAAATTACTTAGTTACAAAACAGAAAACACAGAACTGCTAAATGAAATGAAAGAAATAAATCAGGTACTCAAGGAACGAGGTGAAGCAATATCTAAACTGCAAAAGGCTGTTTCAGAAATGGAAAAACTCATTGAGTCCTTGGAAAAAGATCGTGATGAAGTAAAACAGGAAAGAGATAATTTAGTTAGGAAAATAGAAACTTTAGAATGTGACTTAAAAACGGCAAATCAAATTACAAGCCAACACAGTGACTCAATGAAAAAAATAATTCTTGAAAAAGACAATGCAGCTCAAATGCTATCTGATAAAGAGATCGTTATTGCAAACTTAAAAGAAGATATTGAAAGGCTGAAACAGCAAACGTGTACATCTGGTATGATTTCAATATAAATTAATATTAATTATGAATTAAAGTGATAGAAATTAGAATAGTGTGAAACTGCGCTGGTGAATTTAGAATAAAGCAGATAGGATTTAAAATTAGTGTACTTACAATTTACCTTTTTTTATGTAGAAAACCTCTGGCCAGAAATAACTATTTTGTATAATAATAGTCATTCACGATGTGATGATTCTCTAATCTTTTACTGCATTGGTAAATGTTAAAGATTGTTTCTTTATTTATTTTAAAGCTCATGTCTTGTTTTTTAGCATCTGAATTGCCTAATGACGACATGTCGACATCCACAATTTCAAAAGCGGAAGAACATTCTAGAATGAGGGACTTAGATGAGACATTTGAGGACAAGTAACGTATTCTATTATTACATGATATTGTTTTTGTTACTATTTTTATGATATTAACAATTAAAATATTTTTGTGCAGGTATACGAAATTGAGGATGTTCGCGCTTAAACTTAAGCGGAAATTGAAGGAAGTCACAGCTCAATTACAAAATACTGAACAAGAAAACATAAGACTAAAAAAATTATTAGACGAAAATGTATTTGCAGTTCAAAACCAATCTAATGCTGCAGGCAATACTGACGACATTGATGGTGCAAGTAAAACAAACGACAAAATGTCTGAAATTATTGAATTGAATGAAAAAGTAAAATCTTTAACTCATGCTTTAGAAGCGTCTAAAAAGTCATTGGGTAAATTAGAAAGTCTGGAAGGTATGGTTCTCTTTCAAATAATAAAATCAACAGTAATGTAATTTATTGCTTTTAATTAATTCCTTTTAATTAAATTTTAGCGCAACTACAGGCTAAAAACCAAGAAATAAATTCAGAGAAAGAAGCACATAAAACAACAAAAGAGCAATTAGAAAAAGCTCTTAGAGACGTGAAAAAGAAAAATGTTCTAAGTCTCGAAATGGAAGACTATGAAAGATCTATGAAAGATCTCACAACTAAGATGGAGGAAAATAAGAAAAAAATTATCCAAGTGCGTTATAGTTTGTTTTATGTAGTACTACTATTTTTTGACTTATGTGTTTAGTGTTTCATGATAATTACATTTTGTTATTTATCGAACCTAAATTATTTTCATGTTAGACTAAATGGTTGTGTTCTACTCATAGTTTTTTTTTTATCAAGATTTGCTTTTATCCCATACTCAATCTTATACTTAATAAGTAAGACATATTTTTTTAACTATGTAAGACTAGTTAATTGAGTCATAAATAATCAAATTGTTTTGATATGGATATATTCGACAATTACTGTGAATATTTTTTATAACTTTTTAGTTTATATGGAACAGTCTGCTAGAATATTACTTCAGTTGTTACAATAACAGTTGTTTTTAAATTATGGTAATCTTTTAAAAACATAATAAATCCCACGCGTAATTAAGTAGATATTGTTATCACGGAGCAATATACTTTGTCAATTTTATTAAGGTATGTTTTGAAGAATGCGTTTTGTAAGTGGAAGAATGGTGGATGAATTTGTTCGACTTTTCTTTTCCTGATAGCTTAAGGAATAACGCCGTCTCATATTAATCTTATTTCAGATGGAATCTACCATAGACACGCAAGAAGGAACTATTAATGCCATGAAGACACAAATTAAATTATTGGAAGAACAAATTAAAACAGAAGAAACTCAAAATAGATTATTGCGAGAAGAATTACACCATGCGATTGAAGATGGGAAAGAAAAAGAAAATGTACTTAATTCTAAAAAAGATATTATATCAAAATTGATGAACGATTTGGAAGACGAGAAAAGAAAAACTGAAGAATCTGAATTGGAAATGACTGCACTGTTGAGTGAAAAGGAGAAAATTATAATAAGCTTAGGAGAAGAGAAGACGGAATTAAATAACAAAATGAAAAGGCTGGAGTTCAAATGTGCTGATATAAATGAAAAGTTAAAGATTACCAATATTGAATTAGCTGACTTGAAAACCGAGTACACAAGTTATAAAGTAAGTTGTTAATCATTACAGAACTTGTGAAATTCACCTTTTTAGTTAATAAATTGGTATTGATTATAATAACACAGAAAAGCCGAGCCGATTATAGGTAGATTATGTTTAGAAAGTGTTGTGTAACAGCAGATAACTTTTCGCAGTTTATGGACTGACGTATTTGGATATAATAATATTAGATTATTTTGTGTGTAAAGGTGAGGGCTCAAGCTGTGTTGCGTCAGAACCAGACGGTGGACCACAGCCACGAGGAACAGCTCAAGGAGGAGACCGCGGCGCTTAAAGCTCAAATAGAAAGCCTAACTGCTAATTTGACTACATTACAGTAAGTTTTATACAATGTTAACTATTTTTCGAATATCACACATTACTCACAGGACTTTAGTGTTTGAAAAATATCTTGTTGCATGAATTTGCATGCGCGACATTTATTTTAGATTTATGGTAGATCGAAGATGGTGCTAGTCAATTTGTACATCCGAATTCATACTTTGCCATTTTAGAGTCTTATGCTACGTCGGTGGCCCAGAGGAATATGCACTGCCCATTACCATTTAAATTTAGTATTTCTACGGCAGTGTTAGTCACCTTAGTTCTGGCTTATTCGATCTTACAGAGGGACTACAATGATAATCTAATTTGTCAGAGCGCAGTATTCTGAGCAGAGTATTGAGATGGAGAGCGCCCGCAAGCGCACGACGGAGGCGAGCGCGGAGGCGTCGCGCGCGCACCAACGCACCTCGCGCCTGCAGGCCGACCTCACGCGGCTCGCGCAGCAGCTCGAGTCAGAGAGGTCGCAGCACAAGTTGCAGGTACATATATAATAGTTATTGTTACCATAAAATTATTGGGAATATACATTCATATATAATTTAAGAATTTAGTACAATTACCACCAATCGCTTTCAGGTAAAAATAAATTTTTGGTTGGGCTTGGTTACATTTATGGTAAAAATATATTTTTTTTAATATATGTTTAAAAAATAGTGAGGTGCATTAGGCCTAATTTTAGTCTTCTTTCCCTTTCCACCCTTTATTATTATATAAGGGTGGAAAGGGAAAGATGATTCGATGGTGAAGGGGATGGATAGGAGAAGGAAATGTAAATTTTTCTGTCTATCCCGTCCTCTGTTTATTAAAGTTAGGCAACGCATCTGCAACTAGCAAATGCATGTTGCAGATGTCTATGGGTAACGATCACTTAGCAAACATAATAAAGGCAAAAGATGTGAGAATTTGTTTATGCAATAGAAAAATGATGGTATTTACATAATTTATTCACGATTTAGTGTTTCTTCACAAAGGGCGGACTTAATACTATCAGGCAGTGAATCCCGAATTTAGTGAGAAGCTGAAAGTAGTCATGTGGTGTGTGTGGTACTTAGTTATATATTTATAAAATGTACACCAATAACATATTCACAATACAAACACTTAAATACAATGAATAAAGATCAAACAGATGAACATATTGATAAGTATGATGATATAACTACGATACTTATCAATGCAATACGCTCTATGGTACATAAATTCAAAAACATATTCCAGGTGTCGACTTTAACGCAGTGCTACAAAGCCCAGATAAGCGAGTTGGAGACGAAATTCCAGAAGGAGACTGAATCGTTGCGGTCACAGCTCGCAGCTGCCCAGGAACACAAGAAATCCGGCGCACTTGACCGCAACCCCGACAAGCCGTATATGTTGCCAGTGATAGCCAAGGACGAGAGCAGCGATGGAGAAATGGACTTCAATGTGACGCTGATACCAAGGGAAGAGGGAGAGGTGTGCATTAGAAGTAAAATGATTGTAACGACTTTACATATACCGGGCGGTCAACAGAACGCCTTTAACTGCTACGTACGAGCTGTGGTACTGCTTCGATCGCGCATTAAATAAAATAAAATAAAAAATAAAAATAATTTATTTCGGTAACTTAAAGGTACAAAGTTCAAAAAATTATATAGGACTTCCATTTAGGTAAAATTGTTTACTTGTGGGAGGAAGACCCGCTCTTCTATAACATTATAAAGTACCCTAACTAACTAGAATATAAACAAAAAAATCATAAAGAAAATACAAGTTCACTAACTAACTTTGATTAGTTTATATGAGTAATTGTGTGTGCGTGCATGTTTGTGTATGTTTGGACATATGTATGTATTTGTGGGTATGATACAGTGCGCGCGAATTCATATTGATGTTATTGTTTGTATCAATGCTTCAGTCTCATCATAAGTTTTAGTTATCAACCAATCAGTTACAGTCTATTTGCATTTTGAATATTTGAGGGGATAAATATTAATTTCTTTGTTGATTAAGTTGTATAAATATGAGGATTGTCGGGGGTATTGTCTCGCAGCAAAAGTTGAATGTACCTTGATTACACTTACTATATTTCTTCTTCTTTTCTTATAAATATTTAAATCAAATTTTGTCGATTTATGCAATTTTAATATAGCTTGTAATATATATAATTTTCTAACAGTCAGTACTTCAGCAGTAGTATAAAGGCTATCTGTTGGAAATCTATACGACTAAAATGAATAACTTTGAGTAAGGATCTCTGGGATCTTTCAAGTTAGACCGAATTAATATTTTAATCGAATATTTCATACTCAAAAATGTTTTCCAATTAATTTCTTGTTTCTGTCTTGTCATAATTGCGATGAACTGACCAAATCTTATATATATTTCTTTAAATAATTTCTACATTAATACATAATACAAACTTCCAAAAAAGGAAGAGGTTCTCAATTCGGTTGTGTTTTGTTATGTTTGTTATGCCAGAACTTAGTCATTTAAGAACAAATTAAAAAAAATCTATTATTGAAAATTCACGTGTGGGTCCTAATTAATTTAGAATATGATATTTAAAATTAAATGAATAATGAATTTTGGGTCCCGAAGATATATTGAAAAATGACATATTACTAAACAACTTATGACGAGCCCTGTTTGGATTGATAAGATAATGGACTTGCAATGAGACACAGCGTGGCTACAAATGACTTATAAATAAAACTGTATGTCGCCCGCGGCTTCGAACGCGTTCGATTTTTATTTTCATAGCTAATTATGTTTTGTAATTTAATTATGCTTAAAATAATTTCGATTATAAATGACATGTCTCAAAAAGTTGTATTCTCAACATTACCAAGGCAACTTATATTGTAAATGAAGCTTTTTTCTATTTCAATTTCCTAAAAAAAGAAGAAATATACAAATTTGAAATCGTTTTTGTTTTTGTTAAAAAATGTTAAAATAATATACACATTTATTTACCCCTATAAAATTTAAAGGGTTCAGAATCCGCCCCCACGCCGCCGTTGTCCAAGCCATACTTAACCAGCGCGGGGGGAAGGCGGTCCCCTGTGCCGTTAGAGAGATTGCTGGAGGAAGGAGTGCCCGATGATGACGCACTAGACACGGCCTCGCTCTCTCTTACTCCTGAGCAGGAAATTGCTGATTTAAGACGTAAATTACAAGGACAACAGCACAGGTAACAACATAATTTTTATCAATCAATTCACATATACTCAATAGTACCACATTTTTAAAAATTTAAACAAAGTTTTAGTTTATTTAGAACCATAAATTTATATGAAATTGAAATTAATAGTGCTAAGAGGAGTACACAACAACTAGCCCTACCTGTGTCGCAAACACCCTCTTCATGGTGTAGTAGATAGAGATTTTCATTATTTTATTTTTATTAAGTTAAAAACTTTCGCTAATCAAACAACGATTGTATTTTTTTTTATAAATTATAGGTAATTTTGTATGAATTGTCAGTGTGATGAGTTCATATTTTCGTGTTAATAAGTTTACACCACAAGTTTAAGTCGGCAATTCTATTAGTCTTAATAGTTGTAATAACATGGAGAGGAACATAATATTAATATTATTATCATAGTATATAATTAAATTTTCTCTTTAGGTTATACTTTATTTTTTATATATTTTTTCCTTTTTACGAATTGTAATTGTTAATATGTCTTTATTGGTGCGAACTTATAAATGGCTTAAGTAGTTGATTTTCCTTAAAAATAAAATGTAATAAAGTCATAATGGTGTATGGTCAACTGTGGACTTTAAAGCTTAATGGGACAGGTGAATATAAATTTAAATATGTCTGGTACGCGAGTGCAGAGTGAAGCACGTGACGGTGCTGCTGGCGGAGTCGGAGCGCGAGTGCGCGCGTATGGCGCAGCTCAGCGAGCTGCTCAAGAGCGAGCTGCGGCGCGTGCGCGGCGCGTCCTCGCAGGCGCACAACACCGAGTACATGAAGAACGTCACCTTTAAGGTACCTCAGA
>DWLR01005016.1:0-11402 GCA_018246295.1 Papilio alexanor hazarajatica | reverse complement strand
GACTAAAATTAGGCCTCCGGCACCTCACTCCTCAGACGAAACGCAGAATACTTCTACTTCACGCCTGTCTTCTGTGAAGTCGTGGTATTTCACCGGTCGAGCGGGGCATTCGTGCGACAGATATTGTTGTTGCGGACTCTATCACTGTTAATTTTGCTCAAAAACCAATCCGTAGAAGATAAGAAGACCAGAAAAGGTAAATTTCGTTGAGCGTAATGACTTATACTATGAAAATGATTATATTATGGATTTATCTAATAACTCCACAACAATGTAGCGCAGAGTTACTAATGAAGTTGATAATGTTATCTTATCACTTGAGCCAAAAAAATGATAGAATTATTTTTATTTATTTCTTACTTCACCTTTTTCCATTTAAATGCGGAAGCCGTAATGATATTTACTATTTTTAAGGAATGCAAAGAAGAAACCTGAATTTAAGCTAACCATTACTTATAAATATTTAAAATAGGTTTCTAACCTTTGTATGAGGATAGAGAAACAGTGCGTAAGATTAACCGCGGTTCTGAACAAAGAATAACTACGACCTCATAGAGCACTATGTGAAACTTTTAATACGGCAGTCTCTTAACATCACACTAACAAGATAGGACCTATTTCTTCCATAAGAAAAAATAGCAGCATAATGAGTTTCACACAAAGTCCTCAGACGAAACGCGATAATTACCGTTGCGTAAGTAAATCCTAAACGTATCGTTTACCTATATGATTTTAAGATAACTCGGAATACGATTTATTTATATTGCTATCACAAAATACATGATATATTAGTTTATATTGTCAGTGGTACTACATAAACTTCTTATTATTAGCAATATCTTCTGCTATTAAATAGTCAAAATGGCCGCGGCGATTATTAACGTCAAATTATCTCCCCTAACCCTACTTCAAACGGAATCAGTTGAATGATGAATAATTATCATAGTACATATTAGTCCTCGTTGTTTTTTTTGTGGACGTGCTGTTTTCTTTCGTATGTTTTTCATCAAAAGCTTAAAGGCCACGTTCCTTGATATTGTTGAAAACTATGCAATAAATAATTGAAGTTAAAATTAATACTATTATTTAAAAAGAATGTTTCAAAATCGTATGTAATTAACAGGTGGCAATGTTGATAAAACTATGTAAACGTATGAAAGAGCAAAGCGAATTATTATCATTTTTGATCTCGACAAGATAAGAAACGAATTCGAATGAGCTACTACTATACTTTATTTAAATTGTAACATGTAATCGTTGTGTGAAGTTCGAAGTGCGAACTGTATACTCAGCTTACATTGAACGTTAGTTTGAAGATAAGCCGCTGGCAATTTGACGTTTAACACACGATTACTGAAACAAGGTCACAACCAAATCATCCGGTTTGCAATTTAAAAACGTCTCCTCGGAAATCGACACATGTGGCAATAGAGAACAATGAAACAAAGCATCGATAATAAGGTCGAAAGGTTAAATTTATTAGTCACAATATAACAATAAAATTCGTTTGTCTTCTGTAAATATAATTAAGGCCGTAAATTTGTAAATAGTAAAATAAATAAATACACAGTAAAATCGCTTTCTCCTTCATATTATTTCTTCACTCCATATTCTGTCTTATATTATTTATACAAAGTATAAATAAAGGCTTAATTTTTTCACCTACTTCTCTAACAGTCAGGCTTATTATTTTTTAATTATTATTAATATGTGATATTCATATATACAATGGAATTATTAAGTATTGCACTGATAGTATAAAATGAAAAAAAGATAAAACAAAAAAAAGTACCGAACCGCAAAACGAGCGAGGTACCATCTTTTTAAATTTTTTACTCCGGATCTTCGGAGAATAAGCTCACAGTAACTTGTGGTTTTGCGGTTGTTTGTTTGATTTATGATTTAATTTTATTAATTACAGATCAGACTCCACGGAGGTGATACCACCCAGCCATTTTCCCTATTTAAATCAGGATAATATGCATCGTCTTTGTTACGAAGCGGTGTTCTTTTGCGAAGATTTGTGTTTTATCAAATCTTATATCAAGGCGGGGGTTATCTAAAATATTATCAGACAAACTGCAGACATGCTGGATCTGACTTGCAGTGCAGTGAAAATGGAGGAATAGAGTTGTTTTGTTTTTGTTTCGTTGTGTCCATGCGCTCAAATGTCTATAAAAACTTTTATCATACAAGCTAAAAATTGTCAGATCTTTGATGGAGATAGTAAATTGAAAAAAAAAGACAAATTAGTAAGGAGCTGTAGCGACGGATAGATAGATAAATGATAAAAAGCTAATGAACATACATTTGCAATATTTTCTTTATTCTTAGGCGTGCTATTCACCATAATCTCAGCACCTGGGCTCCTATCTAGTGATAAGGTTAACGTCGGGCCACTATCTTACGCAATGTCGTAAACTTGGCACGCTGATCAAGATAAAACTTGTATCATGACTTGATGTCTCCAAGGTTGTATTTATCAGTTAGTTCTTACACACAAAAGCGATTAAACAGTAGTGTTCATTCTAAATTTAAAAGCGTAAAACTTTCGGATATAAAACGATCTAGATTTTATGATGGATGACAGACGATACAAGTTAATCTGACGTTAAATGACTACTGACTGGATTGGACTATGAATAGGCCTATCAATATCGGCATAAATCAGATAAGTTACGGCTCCGTTCTCACCCCCCTTTGTGTAGGTAAAAAGTAGGAAGTAGATATCTAAAAGAAGGCAGGAAGAGATGGGAAAGAATATCGCCTGCATAGCTTCACTCGTCTTACAACTTTTTCTAAATGAAGACCTAAATTTTGTAAACAAATGTCACTACAGAGGCAGCCATAACTCTGTTTATGAATAGACTGGTCAAGAACATATTGGAAATAAGTAGAAAAGCGATTTATACACAAAGATTGGCATCTTTGTGTATAAATCGCTTTTTTAAATCTATAAGTCTCCTCCTATAAATACCTTACTTAAAGCCACAGCATCTCAACAGGAGTTTATATAGCCTATGAAATTTATTTAATAATTGTGAGTTCTTTATCAACTTTATACTCCTTTGCACCACTTTTTTATATCAAATAAATGACCAATTACTTCACATAAAATACAAAGGATCCAATAGTGTCAAATATAATAATAATAATATTATATAATAATATATAATCCAATAATCCAATCCAAATGTCCATGGGCGTCGGTTCACTTAATGTTAGGCGACCCGCTGCTCGTTTGCCTACCTTATTCTATAAAAAAAAAATAGTAAAGAAAAAATAATATCTGCTTAAAAACTTTAATACAAAACATAATAATTGACAATATTTAGTTTTCTATACTATACACATATTTTTTACATACAATAATATCATAGATGTTTATGGTATCACAATCAAAAGTATTTTTGTAATCAATATTTCAACCTACACAACTTAATAATTAATTAATTGTTTATCTTATATACTTAAAAACCTATTACTACTGAGTATGAGACTACTATTATGTAATAATCTTAAAGATAAGTTTCCATACTTGAGATTAAATTAATATAAATTTTTGTTACAATTTTCAACTATGCCCATCCATCCACACTGTCATGTTTCTATGCTACAGTTCTCTTTTTCATTATTTTTTCTATCAAGTTCCACAGCCTCAGGAGAAGAGTCTCTATGTTCTTTACTTCTATATGGTTCAGGCCCAACTAATGATAATATTACAGGCAAAAACACTAGCCCATGGAACAAACCAAACAGTATAACAAGAAGAAAAATCTTGAAAAATGACTGAAATGTGTACGCTTTAGATGTACCTAATAAAGATAGTGACAGTAACGTGGAGCCGCCACCTAATAAGACTGCAGTACCTATAGAGGTAACAGTTGCAAAAGCCCGCTCATTGCGGGATCCATTCGTCATTGTTAAGAAAGTGTGGCCAACATGAGCTGCGTAATCTACACATAATCCTATTGCCAATTCCAGCCCGATACAACAAACAATATCTACTGTCATACCCCATCTTTGCATCCATCCTAAAACATTAATTATAGTTATCAACACACAAATAAATATCCACAAACACATCTGAAGATTAGTTATGAGTACAATGGTACAGGCCATAACACACAGTAAAGCTAATTCAATATTCCTTTCCATTTCAAGACCTATAATCTCATCCGTTACCCAGTTAGCAAACACTTTGGACCAAACACTTCGGTAGCCATCACCAGTAGTTATGTTTGCCGATTTGATAACATTCTTTACATAATTCATTGCTGGTATATATTCCTCGGGGCCGTGGAAGTTTTTAAGTTTGAATGACATTACTGAACCTTCAATTTCATTAGCTGGTTGACCACAAACTATTGGCTCCCGAAATTTAAAACTAGCCCGAAACCTACCTCCAACAGGACTGAATAAAAATCTAGACAAATATTTGTTAAATTCAGCATTATTGACACTATTCTTTCGTAGGTCACATGCATAATTTATCAATACATATCTATAAAACCCTTCTATCCAAGGATCTGTATCCATTACATAGGAGCTATTACCTAATAGTTCCATTACATCTAAAATATTTGAAAATTCATAATTGTAATCAATTTTCCCTAAAAACACCATAGCATCTTGCCCCTCCTCTGGAAAATAATAATCATAAGCAGAAATAAATTCTTGATAATAAGAGCTTTCAGGTATAAACCATTTAGGATCAAATCTTTGTTCCAATTTCAATGTTGATTGTATACTGAAACACGTCATAATTAAAGTAAATAATATGACAATTGTTTTACCAGGTTTGGTAAGAACAATGTTCTTGTAGAAACCAGAGAATAGTTTGTGACATTTTGTTTTATCTTCTGCTAGAGCAACCGGTTTTGTATGAGTGTAACAAAATAGTAAACCATTTCTATTTTGTTCAATTCTTCTTAGGTCTAATGAGAAAGCTGCTACATAAAATGTCACAGAATAGCAGAAGACAAAGAATACACCTGTAGCACCATAAATACAAAATGATTTCAAAGATGGTAAGATGGTGATAGCACCTATCAGTAAGGCAACAATGTCAGTAACCGATGTAATTACAATTGACACACCTGCATGCTTTAACATAAGACCTACTTTAATGGGAGCACTTTTAGAAGACTTTGAACTTGTAACCATTTTCCAACAAGCATTCATCACAAACATATCATCTATACCTAAACCCATTAGAAGGAATGGCAGTGAAGAGTGCACTGGCCCAAATGGTATACCAATGATGGAACACCAACTAACCGCTGACACATATGCCATTCCCACACACAACAGCCCCACACTTCCCAACGTTAATCTCACTTCAAGCCAATTAAATCTTGATAAAGCTGACACTGCATAAATAAACATTAAAAAAATACCAATAAACAATTTATCCATATCATGAAACATAGTTTCTCCACTAACATCAGCAAAGCTTCGTCCTGCCTCATAATATAATTTTAGACCTTTTACATTAGAAGATAAATTTGCCATTTTTATTAAAAATTGTTTTTCCCACATGCTTAATTGTATAGACTGCCATTCCTCTGTGCCAACCAAGTTGCCAGCTTCATTCATATCTTCATCCGACATATTAACATGTGTATACCAAGTGAACAAGACAGCTTCAGCAGAAACTATATGACCAGTGCTGTTATATTTAATTCCTCCTAGTAACTTTGAATAATCAAAAGCATGACCAGATATAGGATTAAGTTTAACATGGTTAACTAAACTAATAATTTCATCTTTTGTTACATTATTAATCAATTCTGTATTATTGCTCCATAAATCCAAAATGTTATATTGCAGGCAAGTCAATGTAAACTTATCTAAGACTCCACAGTAAAGTTCATCATCAAACCATAGTGTAGCATCACTAAATTCATTATTACTTTTCTTCTTTTTGGACATCGACTGATTTGTGTTTCCACCTCCTTCTGATCCAAGATTTTCATTTGAGTTTAAAAAATTAACCACAGGCACTTGATAACAAAAATCCTTAATTGTATAGTTTCTAGATTGGTACGTTATTGTCAGGGATTCTACTTCCTTGTTAATAGTAGTCATTGTCTTCAAAACTTCTTGATCTAATACATTGTCAGATTTTATAAGAATTTTTTGAAACCTGAATGAGGTTCCAAATTTATCTATGAACCAGTTGGTGTCTATAAAAAAATCCGAGTCTGGTGGGACCCATAGCCTGAAAGGATTCTTTTCTATGTGAAACCTCAATGAACCAAAACAACTTAAGATCACAAACAACCAAACTAAAGATACCGTCCGCCATGGATGTCTTGCTATGTTAACACCGAGCACAAAAAATATCCGTTCCGTAAAATTAACAAATATTGATGAAATATCTTCCCATATTTGTTGAAGAGACCGACTGCACTGCTGATTAGGCATAGGTATTTAAAATAATAACTTATTTAAAATTTTTGAAGACACAGCACGATCAAGTTTCACTTATTTATTAATCATTAATTAATAAAAATACAATTATAATCTCATATCAAAATAAATAGATAACAGACTTTGCATTTTAACCAAGTTTTCAAACGTCACTACACGCGTATACATTAAATATGACTGACAAAGAAAATATAAGAGTGAAGTGTGCCTAGCGCAACTTCGAACAAAAAATATTTTCTATGGACTTTGTGTGCGGATATTGCCATCACACTCCAACATTACACTTTCTCGTTCTGCAAGAACTGACATTTGACATTTAAGGCCTTTTTATGTAATAATTCTTATGTGGACCGTTTATTTTAAAAGTGGTGTAAGGCCATTTTTGAAAAAATAAAATAGATATCACGTAATTACTTAATTAAATGTTTTTTTTATGTACACCTAGTTCGTGTTCAATTTCTTAAATATTCCCATGTTTCGTACAATTTAAAATTGATTGGTAAGAGAAATTGTACAATCATTGTGAAAACCACTTTCAAGTAAGTCCAATGGACAGAGGTAGGTTGGTTTTGGAGATGTTAGCCGATCAGTAGTCTGTTATTTTACATTTGTTTTATATTCTATTTTTTTTCTCAAATTGGATAACTTCATATTACCATCAGTGTTATAGGTAAATCAATAGTATTTTATGATAATTGAAAATGTTTATTCAATTTAGTTTTAAATAAATTCACACAGAATGAATATAAACAGAAGAATAACCTTAGATTCAGAGAATGAAGATAATTTGGCTATGAACAACAAGTTATCGAATCGAAAAAGGAAAAGAAGAATAATATCTTCAGAATCTTCATCAAATGAGGATATTGTTACTGAGAACTTAAATGCTGCAGAACAAAATAAAGAGAAATATTTGCAACAAATAAAATTAAACGAAAATTCATCCCAGCAAAAAAAAAAATATTCCAAAATTGTAACTGCTCGAAGAAATGTAAAAATTGTATTAATGACAAACTACGTTTAGAAATTATTAATAGCTTCTGGAATAAAGATGATATTATAATATTTTAATATTATTTGATTTTAAAAAATGGAAATTAAACTATTTTTAGAAGTGTCTAATTTTGCAAGTGGTGTTAGTCCATTTGCAACCCATAAGCATACATCAGTTTAATAAAATACGCCTAAAACAAATTTATATAACCAAATTATTTTTCAATGTTTTTGCAGTCATCATAGGCGTTTCAATTAGTTGCATAACGTTCTTGGAACATATCCACATAACAATCAACTATAGAACAAGGAGAGAAAGACAAATATGTGTGATTGTTGTATATTATAAAAGTATACTTACAGATTTTTGTTCATATTTTTAACCTTTAGCCACATTTCAGCCTAATGTTGACAATCTCAAAATTTTATTTTTGTTATAAATGACAAAACATTGAGCTCAAATGTGAAATTGTTTCAAACATGTGGTTGTAAAGGTGCTTCGAAAAATTAATCAATTTTGATAAAAAGCTGCACTAGATAGCTGAGAAAATTTAATATTAAATATTTGCAACTTGGTTATGATCTGCCAAATTGCAAAATTATTTGTTCTAAGTTCCGATTCAGCCTTATATTCTCTTTGATAATAGTATTATATATTATATTCTCTGTGATATATGAGTTTGTAATCGGCAAAATTGAATGAATTTTCTTTAATAATCTCAATGTTAAAACTTATTTCACGAATAGTTTTTGAAAGCAATTAATTAATTTCAATATGTGGACAACGAAAACTTTTTTAACAAAAACAAAACGCGGTAATATTTTAAAAGTAAGGTTATGTTGTGTTTTTCTGAACGGAGTCAACACTCCCTTCAACAATATACACATACACACAATTACAATATAATAAAATACAATTTTTGTTTAAGGTTGTTAGGGAGCATTATTTAAGGGACGATTTACTGTGCGGCTCATCTGCTTGTAATAACTGCCCTCATAAAGATAATGAATACGTCTTGGATGCAAACCCTCAGTCTATCTGTGCTCTCTTTGAATATGATCATTATTTAGTACTGGATACCAATGTGGTATTACATCAAATAGATATTCTAGAGGAGGATGCCCTAAAAAATGTAATAATTTTGCAAACAGTTCTTGAAGAAGTCAAACATCAAAACACTGCTATCTTTCAAAGGTTGTTGGAGGTAATTGGTAATAAAAAAAGAAAATTTTATTCCTTCGTTAATGAACATCACAAGTAAGTACTTAAATGGTGATTTAAAATATGAAAATTTTCGGTCACATCATTTTACTGAGCATTTTTACCTTTAATATTTAAAATGTATTATTTTTAATCCCTGTTTATTATTTCTTACTTTTCTTTTCTACAATTACCTTCACATATTATTGATGGGTTGGTGACAAGCAGATGGCCGGCCATAAAAACTATAACAAAAACCGTAAACAGTAAACAGTATGGACTACAGTAGAGTCCAGGACAAATGGAAGAGTACTGTGCTGACCCTATGTAGGTGGAAAAAGGGCAGGGAGTTGATGATTGTTGATAAAGACATAGTAGAGTAGTATATTTTTCTGCAGTATGGATACCCCTGGGGGTATGTGAAAATTATATTGGTAATGGCGGAAATACAGAAAAGTTAAAACAGTTAATAACATTAATGTAATGTATTATGCCTACAATATGTAGTTTAAAATTCAAGTTTGGCAATAGATAGACCTTAAAAGAAATGAGAAAAAGTTGTAGGAGTAGGTATGGAATTATCAGGGGAGGTGTACTCATAAATGAAAAGTTTTATGAAAGAATACAAGGAGTATTCTTTAATACTTCCCATACGGGAAAAAAAAGGTTGGGAAGCACTGGACTAGTACATAAAGACAGATAAAAAAGTTGGTGTATATGCTATTCTACTATATGTTTGTGTGAAGGAAACAAACCACTATCATTTTTTAATTAAATTTTGCTATAATTTCTATCAATCATTTTTCATTTCCAGAGATACTTATGTTGAACGGAATCCTGGCGAGAAACAGAATGATAGAAATGATCGTGCTATACGTAAGGCAACATCATGGTATGCTTCACATTTGAGTATTAACAATTTGAACGGACAATTTCCACAGATTGTATTACTCACAGACGATGAGAATAATAGAAAAATTGCTCAAGGAGAGGGAATTGTATGTTGTTCAGGTATAGTACATTATAAATTTATACTGATATTATAATTCTGAATTTAATTTTAATTTGAAGAGAGTTTGTGTATAAAGAATAATGCAACCTTATTTTTCGTCTGATAAATCATAACTCGAATTACTTGCCTATAATGTGTGCATCAAGTATGATCATTATTCAATGGATTCATTATTCGGTGGATTCTAGATGATGGTGTCACTAATGTTTATGTCAAGGTAGTCATTACTATGTGATTCCTCTGAACTTTGTGATATAAACTATGGTTTTGCACATTTTATTAGTAACTTATAATATTTTTAATTTTAGTCAAAGATTACATTGAAAATGTTAATGGTTTTGTTGGACTTGTGGACAAGTTATCAAAAAATGTTATACCTGAAAGCTGCTCAAAAGATGCACTGTATCCGGCGCATTTGACTCCGAGCCAGGTTCACTCTGGCATTCGAAATGGAAAGTTATATCAAGGAACATTTTATGCCTCAAGAGATAATTATTTGGAAGGCTCAGCAGTTATTAGTTGCTTCGAAAAGCCGGTAATTTCTTGAGAAATTATGTTTGATGTATAATTTATAATTTTGTGTATTTCAATTATTTTAAAATATTTACAGATTCTTTTACAAGGTCACATTGGCATTAATAGGGCAGTGGATGGTGACATTGTTGCTATAGAAGTATTACCAAAAGAAGAATGGCGGAAGCCAAGTGATATTGTTCTAGAAGACAAAGCAGATGACCAAGGGGATCTGCTAGAGGAAGAAACTGAACTATTACCAACTATAAAACCAAAGGATGAAAGCGACGATGATATTACTCCCACAGGGAAAGTAGTAGGAATAATAAGAAGGAAATGGAGGCAATATTGCGGCATATTAAAACCTAGTAAATTTCCAGGTAAGATTTTATTACTATATCTACATCACAAATAAATCACACAGTTTAATATCATGATAAATTTATAATTGTTAAAACAATGTCATGAAATAATCAAACAGAATGTACTTTGATTGTTAAATTTAAAATATGTGTTAGGTCACACTTTATATCCATATGTTCTCCTTTATTATATTTTTTATTATTTATGTATTATGTTTAAGTATATATATCTATTATGGTATAGGTATAATGGGTCATATCAAAAAACTAAAAACTGAAAAGAGTCCTGGACCTGACCAACTTACTAATGAAGCCCTTAAACTTGGAGCGCCCTTGTTAGTAGATTACCTTGCAAAACTATTCAACTTGATATTAGAAACCGAACAAATACCCACACAATGGTGCCTGTCGCATATTATATTACTGTATAAAAAGGGAAATCCGCTTGACATTACCAACTACAGGCCAATAAGCTTATTGTCAACAACTTATAAGATCTTCTCATCAATAGTATTAAGCAGGATAGCTCCAAGCATAGATGCAAACCAATCCATAGAGCAAGCAGGCTTTCGGCTCAAATATTCAACCATCGACCACATACATGTTATGGAACAGATAATGGAAAAATTTAAAGAATTCTGCCAACCACTTTACATAGCATTTGTAGACTACTCCAAAGCATTTGACAGTTTAACCATTTTATCAATCAATATGGAACGCCATAAAAACAATGTAAATAATAAATACATTAACATCATAAAAACATATACTCAAAGAGTGTAAGTAGAGTAAAACTTGAGAGGCTGGGAAAAGAGTTCACAATCAGAAGAGGCGTAAGACAAGGGGACCCACTTTCTCCAAAGCTATTTATAGCAGTATTGGAAAA
>DWLR01005015.1:0-11403 GCA_018246295.1 Papilio alexanor hazarajatica | reverse complement strand
ATATGATTGTATTTAATTGTTTAATTATTATTAAATAATTTATTTTTAATTATTTAATAACGTTAGTTACAATATGAAGAACGCTCAAAAATAAAACTATGATTAATTTGTTACCCAAGCAAAAATCTAACAATAGTAAAGCAGCAGCAAGCAGGTATAGCACCAATTGAACACTCAGGCTCAGACGGGGAAGTACCATGATATCACATAATTACTTGGGCGATGTTACATGATCAACATCAACGTAGTGAATGTATCGTGTTTGCAGCGATATATAACGTCGCGGTGGTCGCGTCGCCCTTACTTTACCAGCTAGAGTATAGCTCATCATGAGTACAGCTAGACACGGATGTCAAACTATCTAAACATTCACATTATTTATTACGGCTACATAGTTTTGAGCTCAGGAAATTCCACAACGATTAGTCCAAACTGTCATAACTTCGTAAACTAAAATGTATTCGCTGTCAATCCACATGCAGGTAAACTATGCATAATTCTCAAATTTCTCAAATTAGATGTACATATAGAAACGTACAAACAAATTGTATCTTAAAGATTTCGTCTGTTTTATAAACTATAACTATTCGAAATACTTAAGATGAAATATAACTAATAAGAACTAGATAATTATAACAAGATGCTGGTTACGTTGGTTATAAAATAAGCAATAAAACAAATTTTCGAATTAGCTTGGAGTAATTTGTTTTGAACTTATTTCAGGCACGGACCAAGATAAAAGCTGTGAACTTGAGTTAATCATGCATTATTCTGCGTAAACATAAAAAAACTGTAAAGGAACTTTTAATTCCAAAGTAGACTAGAGAACTCAGCAGACATTGTGTTGTATGCAGTTGGTTTGCGGCTACTATCGAATTTAGTTAACGGATTTTCGTTTTTCGTCAGTAAAATTTAAAAATGTCTTAAGAAACTCGATCGCAGCGCCACTTGACAGGTCCAATTTTGCTTAAGAACCATCCCGCGAGCTAATCAAAATACACACAAAAAATTATCCAAGCCAGACATCTGACCAGTGGCTAAGGCCTTCAGTTACCACCACACGTATAAACATCACCCTCAAGTTGCGAGCTCTTACATTCTTACAACCTGAGACCCTGTCGGAAGCCGGGGGTAGTTACGATTAACCCACAGTCGAAAAATAATTATAAAAAATATTATTATTACTGCACAGGTCACAATAACCATGATAATAACGTAATGTTTTTATACTACAGAATTTGTACGCGTATAAAATTCAATCCAAATTTCAGGAATTTTACCATAATATGACCTATACTTTCCCACCATGTTTGCCATTCGCATACAATAAAACATATGGCAGAGAATCGTTTCACGCCATTCGTATGATTCCCTTCTATAAAATCGAATCGAATTTGAATTTCAAAAGCGCCTCGCCAAACACAATCTTGTCCCACACAAACATGTCATTTTTCGTTTACGTTTTATTACGATACCTAGTAAAAGAAACGAAATGATAAAGGTTTGCTTCCTTATATCAAATGTTGTATTACATTTAGTTTATTTAATAATCACGGGATATTTCATTTGACTAGTATTCTATCTAATCTATAAAACAATAGAAGGTGCAATATATCCTTAGTTAATAAATTGTAACGATCAATTATTAAATGGAAGTACGCCATTTCACTAATTTTTACGTTTATTTTTATCTACCATTAAAATCCCCCTTAAAAATAATCCCAGTCCCCATTTACCAAACTTTCAGTTATAACTAATTATAACAATGTAGAAATGATCTGAAAAATATATATGAATGTGTATTATTTGGTGCTTCGGCCATGCTGAAAGGATGAATGAAGAGAGAGAGAGAGAGAGGGGACACAAGTTTATGTTGCAAAAGTGAGTGACAATGTTAGTAAGGGACGATCCAGAAAAAATATATCGATCAAATTAATGACACCTATAGAAAGGCGATATAAGGAGTAATCGTAACCGACAAGAATGTACGCGTAGATGTATATATGGAAAAGAAGCGAGAAAGGTGTACCAGGATCAGGCCAATTGGAGATCCGTAATCTCTGCTTACCCCTTTGGGTTTCGGGCGTGAGTGTTTTATTAAGTTATGATAATTATTTTGAATATAGTACTACTTATGACGGACCGGTTGGAGCGGTTAATAAAATGCTTATCTTTCACGCCGCAGGTCGTGGGTTCGATTCCCACCCAAGTCAATCATTTGTGTGCATGAACATGTCTATTTGTATTGAGTCTAAAGTAGTCTTGATGTAAAGACCACCGGAGGAGGGACAGCAGCGTCCTTTCTTAGTACGGTGAAACATATTGCGATCGTCAACACGCCTGCCAACCGTGGCGATAATGGCACATGTCAGGGAAGGCTATGTCCAGCAGTGGACGATCACAGGCTGATATGGATGGACTATTTATGAAAATAAAATAGGATAAAGATATTATATTTAACATGGTCATGGAATTAAAATATTAATTTAAGTGTTAATAGTGGTTATAAATTTTCATCCAATACATTTTTAAAATATAGAATAAGTCGGTTCTATTGATTGCCATCTTAATGAGCACATTATTTCAATCGAATAAAGACTCAATAAAATAAGGTGAAACGCTAATGAATGAAATATTACCACATCATTATTTTTATATATCGACTTTATAACAAGTTTAAATCAAGATTAATGCATGAAAGTACTCATAGTATGTAATTTTGACCACATGTTTACGTCTCAGTGCTCTATCAACATGCAATTTTCATTGCGGTCACATTTCTTACAAGCACGTCACACCATTTGCCGTAAATACCTTTACTTAAAAAACAAGTGATTTGTTTTTAACAAAATACAAAGGAATATGCTTCCAGAGGAGCTACAGGTAGGTGCGTTGACAATCTTCAGGAAAGGAACATATGATATAATTTTTTTTGCTTTCTTTATTGTCATCTAATTCTAAATTAACATTTGCCACTGGCTATGTCGTGTGTAGGAGAAAAAAGTTGTGATGTTAAAATAAGATTTTAAAATAAATCGTTACTCTCCTTAAGGGTGTAAATATATGTACCTATGAGTTATGTAAAATATGATTACTAAAATTACCAAACATTCTTGTTTCAATTACAAAATCTCTATAAACCTTTGTACTCTTATTCATACCGAATTAATTTTGCCTGGATGTTGTAGTACGCGCAATACATTATGATTGAGCGTATATAATGAAAAATTCATAGAATAAATTTCATGCTATCGTTGTTTCCTTTGCCATACGACCTACTTTCGCGACTAATGATCCGTGAACCGTGCAGTTTCTAATATGAGTTGCCGCATAAGACTTGTTTTAGAAATAAGTTCTTCAAAGTTACATTAACATAACACAAAAGCTGGTAACTTATGAATTGCTTCTACCGCACAACCGATATTAAGTAATAACCGGTAAGTAACTTTGCTCCTCGTTCTTTTGAAAACTAATATTATAAAGTAAAGCTTACCTTACATAATGCTTTACCGTTGACCTACGTAAAAGATATTGCAGATTTCGATTTTTTACAATTCCATAAAACGTTATCACACAAAATAAAATAACCATATTCTGTTAGTTGAATCGGGTCATAACACCGATGAGAAATCAATATCACACTAGTAATTAGTGAAATATCAAACTAAAGATTGTGAAAATACAGATAGACCAAAGTGACACGATTTTGTTGGCGGAATTTGAGAGTTGGCCTTTGGCTCAGATTAATTTAACTTTTTTGAAACATTCCATATTAGGTTATAGAGATAGGAAAGATGTTTCTATTCGTAAGTTCTATTCCAATTTCAACGCTACTAAAAGTTTTGTTATATTATCAAACGTTCAAGTACACTTGAAGTGTTTAAAGTCTTTTGAGCTACCAAAGTATTTGCAAGACGTGTCCACTATCAAAATGGGTAATGTCTTAAGTAATTTTAATTTGTAATATAAGACCAGAACATTATTGCCAACATTCTGGGGATATCAGTAACATTGTTGTCTAAGCAAGTTATTCATGTTGCTCCCAAACACTTAAGGTATTATGTTTTAGCAGCGATTAACCTCATACTATGAAAACTATGTTGATATAATTAGGATTTTTAATTAATAACTAGCTCCCATATCTCATTTCAGTTTCTAAAAGAAACCGACCAAAGCAATGTTTTTGATATTTATATAACTCTTATAATTTAAAGCAGGGAGTCCACATTTTCATATATGGCTATATTATTATTACAAACGTCATTCTGAAGTCTGACCCTATTCTGCTACATTCATCTGTTTCGTCCAGTTTAGTAGTTGTAGATTTTAATACGACATATTTTTTTTACTTGAGTCTTGGATAAGCTTAATTAGATTAAGCTTATCGAAGACTTTATGGAAACCAAAATAATAAAACACTTATAATAATATAGAAATAAAGATCGTCTCTACATAAGTTATCCAATTGGAATCCAATCCAACCAATTACGTTTGAGAGTAGGTGATATGATTGTGCGCCTTTGAAATTCAAATTTTTCGCGTATATTCGTGTGAAAGCAATTTTACTATATCGCTATTGTATTACGTAGTAAAATTTTATTACAATTTAAACCGACTGTAATTTTATACTGTTTTCTTTTGAGGATACTTGCATATCTTTTTTATAAATATACATTTGTATATATCTAAGTATATAAATATATACGGAGACATAAATACAAATGTATATGACGTTGTATGTATAGACGTGGGAATTTCGGAATCAAATATATTTAAATTTTCAGCGGGAGCAATAGGATCTGCACAAGATGAATCGATGATGCAATATTGGATAAGAACTTTAAGTGCAAAAGAATTTTCTATAAAAAGTTTAGTGCTCCCAAGACTCGGTACACAATGCACACAAATTATACATTCATATGTACATAATTGAAGCAACTATGTGCTATTCGGAAAAACAAATATATCGGTAAGTCATAAACCTTACCTAACTGACTCAGCAGTATCTGTCAATCTCTATTTAAATTATCATTATTAAATAATGACGTATATAATATATCCTATATTATATAAACCTGTAAATAATGAGTATGTAACCAATACGTAAATGGATGGATGTAGAGGAAGCGAGTGAGGTGTGCCAGAATCGCCCTAAATGGAAATCCGTAATCTCTGTCTACCTCTCTGGGTTATGGGCGTAAGTACACGTTTATTTATTTACACTAAAAAGTTTAAACTTTTGTCATAATCTTCCGTACTAAAAATAATTTGGTTACCCCGTTTTAGGTACTACACCTGGTAGTACCTTCCCTATTTGTGACCTAAGATGCCCGGAGAAAATCAGATAGTAATTACTGACTCTATTTGACCTAATCAGTTTAAAGTTTTGGGATTTTGCATATTTATTTTAGACTTCTTAGCGAAAAACTCAAAAATATTTTAGACGACAATATTAACGAAAAATAATTACGTTTATATATGTATATATTGATATTATTTCAATTGTTTTGAATCAATCACAAAGTAATCGCGAACATATGAAAATAACATGTCTGGAAAGGCTGATAAAATTGTTTGGAGAAGACTTTTTGAAATTCAGATTCATTTCGATTTTATTGAAGCGGATTGTAGGAATCGCATGAAAGGCTTCCCATCTCAGTCCAGTTGCCGATACGCCAGGAGAAAAACTCGTGTTCAAATATCCGGTATCCGTATCAATGTCTATTTAATTCGTACAACAAAATTCTGGAAAAATAAACACGAGTTTGTCTTGTCTTCCAAACAAAACTGCTAGAGATTGTATTACATATCGTGCATCATATATTATCCTATAGCAACATCTACTAGCATAAAACAAGTAGAATAATATTGTTGTCACTGCACTCAGAGACGCATCGCAGTAAATCTGATTCCCCAAGTTTAAAATATTCAGACAATTTAGATTTTCAATAAACCTATTTTACCTCAATTATTAACTCCTCAAAAATGTATCAATGCAATATCGTTACATTTACATGTTAAAAAATTAGATCTGCGTTTTTAATGCTACTGCGTTGAATCTTTAAAGGTAAAAATTTTGCAAAATTATACTTTATTTATAAATCGTTAACATCTACAATAATAAAATAGAGTTACGAATGCGTTGCGAGAGAAAGGGGTTTTTGTAGAAAGGGGGGGGGGGTGCAAAGGAAAAGTAAAGTTTCGTTAAAAAAACAAAGAAAGGGAATCGCTTCTGCCTACTGCATAACGATAGTGTAAAATTTTATACAAATTTATAGGTTCATTTAATGACGAAAAAGTGCCATAAAAATTGCAATATGGTTTAAAACCACATAAAAATATAATATAATAATAGTAGAGATATCAACATTTAGTACAAAGATATTTTATATTGCATAGCTACATTTTATAATGTTAATTTCTGCTGTGAATGTCAATTCACTCAGTAACGTTTATTTACTATCATTGCCCGAGTATAAATCATTGTGACCCTCGTCTACTAATTCACGGAGGACATTGGACCAAAATGTCAAGCGGGTCCACGTCAGGCGATTGTTCAATCTCATTATAGTGTGTTGCTACGCGGACACTTACTGTTTTAAAGCATGTCTTGGAGCAAGTGCCCGAATTTGCTACTTTAATAACAAAATCGAGGACTCCAATCCGTTCTCTGAGAAATCACTATAATGTTACTGGCAAATTAAAGATTCTAGAACCATTGAAAGTCCATTGAGACACGTTTGTGTTAATAGAATTGGGGATAAGTAATTGATAAAATGTTTGTTTCAAAAAAAAGGACATAATGAAATCATGTGCAAAATAGTTGTTTGCTTGGAATCCATTAAAGTTAATGAAACATGCACAATGTTGCTGGAATATGTGTCTAGAGTATCGCATAAAATTGGCCGTAACATAGTAACTGGTCAGCATAGCCTTCCTATTTATGTGTACTGCATGTCGTTCGGTTTAAAGCCTGCAATAATCCAACAAGAAACTATCTTCTATATCCAGCTAATATTTATAAATTTGTACGAGCTAATAATGACTCGGAATTAATGTAAAAAAATATATAAAAAAACTAAGATATAAACACGTAAAGAAAGTGATGGAATACAACGCAACAAAGCATTGAATTTCTTCTAATATCTAAAAATAAATTTTTCGCTCCCTAGTTCCCTATTATAATTTAGTTTCCTTCGTAAATTAAAAATCTTTGGAAAATTACAAAAGATCGTTCTTTTGAAATGACGCATTTAGACGAAGGGTTGTGTCCTTTCTTTAAAGTATACCTATTTAATTTAGTTTAAAATAGATAAAGCGAGGACAGAAAACACTGATAATTAAACGGTGCAATTAAACAATCTGACAGGCCGTGTTCAGTTTTAAGCAAGCCAATAAGTTTCCAATAAGTATTATCGTTCAAATATAACTTTGAAGGTTTCATCGGTGTTACAAAGATTTACAAATTACATTTATGTATAATTAACAAGAATAGCCCAGTAATTATTATATTTTATTTTTATATTTATGGATAATTACTGAGCTCTTTTGTATTAACGTTGATGAGAAGAAGGGTGCTTCGCTAGAATCTTTGACATTGGACGTCAAATACCTCAGCTTCACCTTTCACGACCATGAGTGCTGTAATGTGCTCGAAATGTAGGAAATTAAAATATTAATTAAACGCCATGTAATCCGTAAAATTAGGTTAATTTCAAATTTCCAATCAAAATAGCATTTTAAAAATCTACTTAAGCCTAGCATAAAATGACCAGTTCATTACTTCTACACAGAATAGTTAAGAATAAAACAATTCCGATCAATCGAGAATTTTCCATCACCTCGCCTTAAGCTCTGTTATCAAAGTCGAGTCGACGCCATTACGAGCTGCAACTACCAATGATTACTCACTTACTCCACGCCACACCGATAAAACGATTTAATTTTCCTAGCGTCAGCCGTTTAACATGGAAAGAGAAAGCCTTTGTTCTATTTGAAAAATGTTCTTACGTCTTTTAGGTCGCTTGTGGTAGACAGTAGCAGTTGCGATACGTTTTTCACAACAATTATTAAATTACTAATATGAAGCTCGCTGTAAATTATTTACGCACTTTTATCTTGAAAAGAAAAACACGAGATAGTGCTATTTATAATTTGGCAAATATTTGTGGAAAATTATTTTTATGCGTTTAATATCATCTGTTTACAATTGTAATATTGCGTAATCGATATATTTTTTTTAAAATTTAACTTACTGTACTTATACAGATTAATTTAACAGATACGATGGATAAAACCGCTGGGCACAGCTAGTATATAGTATAAATGAGATACAACAACTCTAATTTACAGTTTCAGGTAGTAGGTGAATGCAAACAACAAGAGAGGCTACTGCACGCCATCCCCTTGCCTGGTCTCGCGCAAGCCATCAGTCCACATTATCCAGTTGAATAGAGAGAATCGTCATAAGCATAGAAATGAAACAGTCGGTGACGTTAGTTTACAAAAGGTGTTCAATTAATTTTTGAGTGGCACTGAAATTTCTAAGATCATAAAAAGCCGCCTTTCATTTTTACATAAATTGATGATAAAATGAAGGTTCCAGTTACTATAGTATAGTATTACCACTTGTAAAGCATCTTTAAAACTTAATAGTAACAAACATCGGGCAAAATATTTTGTTATAAACTATCTATGAGGCCAAAAACGTGTCGTTGTAGTTTCCACTGTAATTAAAATGAGCAATAAGTCGAGTTGTAAATGAGAAGAATGCAATCAATCTTTGTATGAGCAAGTTACGAATCACACATAGAAGTATTTATAAATTTTGCGAATGTATGACACAGATGTCATTAAATTTTTAATTTCCACGCGAAGTGGCGAGTAACAGCTAGTTATTTATAAATTAATAAATGACAACATATTTTAGGGACGAAAGCTTACTGCTATCTAAATGCTCATTGTACATTATTGCTGTACAGAAAAATCTTTGTAAGAAGTAATGTTCGAATGACTTTAAATGTTCATGTTGACAAAAGTATTTTAATCCGCTGATCCTAACTATCGATGTTGCGACACGATCGTTTACTAGCACAATAAAGTTTTACGAGATAGATTTCCCCTTTCTAAATTCCTACAGACAAATAGCTAACTATCGATCCTATGCTTTTATCTTTGGTTTTGCTACATGAAGTTAATATAAAATATTTAGGCAAATTTATTTTAGTTAAATTAAAATGAATAAAATTAATAATGAAGTCAAAAGATACATCTTTTTCTTATAAAATATAGGACAGAAGAGGTGCTTTGTTAATTTGAGAACTTAAATAGTAATAGCATTAATTATAAGAGATAATAAATAATGATAACCTAGGCGTACAATAATGTAGACAAAAATTATATACTCCCCTGTAGTACCTACTATAAAGGCAAGATAATCTAGTGATAAGGTTAGTATTTCGTATCAATTCAGCTAGTGGCAATGACAAATAATTTTAATGACACTATTCAAAGATGCTTTACTCTGTGATATTTTGACGATAATACTCGTCATCATAAAATGAGACTTGCGGGGAAAATATCGGATAAAATTACCATCATGACTATATCATAATTATTGTTACGATATTAAATATATTTTAAGAAATATTTCATATTTGAACATTAAGCACTATTTAAGCCAACGTCTGATTATAATCAATATGCAATTCGGGGTCGGCATTAATTGCGGCGCAGCGGTCCTTTGATCGTAGCTATAGACAAAATCGAGCATGTAAAATGCAATTACCAACAGGTACATTCAACGCTGATGAAGCCTTGTGCTTGAGCGAGATTAAATTGTTAATTACCATCTTTAATATTTTATATGTACTTTTACTAAAACACCGAAAGGCCGCTCTTGGCCACAGACGACAATTTAACCTATCTATCTAAACCCTATAATTTTTAAACGTTATAATCCAATCAACGATTATAAAGTTAAAATTAATTTACAGTCATAACAATTACAATTTAAAATGCACATAATATAAATAAATATTTATATTAAATATTATAAATGAAAATGTAAGTTTGTCGTTTTTACTATTGAGGCGACAATGAGAGGCGATTATATAGACCTTAAAAATATGGTGTTCGACCTACCTACTTACTCTTTCTGGATACCAAATAAAACTCTTATTTCGTAAATATTATAAGAAGATTTAAGAAAGAAGAAAATATGAATAAGAAAGCTAGTTACTAAGAAAGAAAGTTACTTTACTAGATTAATTACTCAATTATCTTGGTATATATTTTAACTTTATATTATATAAATATATGAAAACTCGCTTTTGTACCTGTGCAAACGGTGATTTTAAATTTATGTAACATCTTTAAGTTTCTTCAAGCAGCAGATTCTCGGAAACTTAACATAAAATCGGCTTATGCAGTAATGCTGTTAAAGTTACGCGATTAATATTCCGAAACTACCGATTCAAAGAAATATTTTTGCATAAAATAGTAGTAATTTTTAACAACATAAAATCTTATTGAATTTGTGTTAGTGTCATTAATAATAATGATGTTAAATCTAACGATGTATTATATATTTAAAGATAGCAAATAACAAGTGAATCACTTAGTGTTAAGTATTCTCCAAATCCCATAAAATATCATCTGACGAGCTGCAGGTGGCTTGTCGACCCTTATGGAAGGAGTAGAGTACTTTTCATCAGAGTATAGTTTTGTCAGAGTATTGAAAAGACGGAATCATTATGAAGCCTTTATTAATTAACAATATAGCCTTCCAAAATAATACATTAACTAGTTTTTGTTTTGTGGAATATGTAAAATAAATGAACGAATAATAGAGAATGTGTTACGAAACATGTAAAGTAAGAAACACATAATACATTTTCTACCTACAAGAAAAAATACATAAAACTACAACTTAATATTGTTAAGCCTTCAATTAAGGTCAATAAAAGGTATTTCGGGGATGTACCTCGACAACGATTAACAGGAATGTGGAACGCAAGTGAATAACAGCACCAGCCTGATGCGTATCAACACTAATTGTTTAAGGAACAGCTTTCATGCTTAAAGTGATTGCCCCACAATTTTTATAATATATAACATATGATAATGTTAGTTTATTTATTAATCGTTCTTATCTACTGCTTCAAAATAGTAGCTTTCATTAAAAAAACCTTCATCCTAGTTTTACTAGGAGATTCAAGATCCTTTCATTATAACATTATTCTAAAAGTATAGAAAAAAATGTAGCAACATTTTTTGTATAACCTAATACCACCATCACCACCTCAGCCTATGATCGTCCACTGTGGGACATAGGCCTCCCCCATTGATAATATCATTGGGGGGAAATGTGCCATAATCGCCACGCTTGGCAGGCGGGTTGGC
>DWLR01005014.1:0-11403 GCA_018246295.1 Papilio alexanor hazarajatica | reverse complement strand
TATATATATATATATATATATAATTTGTGTTGTTTATCAATTTTAAGAAGCATATCAAATAATTTCCACCAATTCTACTCAAATGAGCTTTGCAAAAACAGGTGGTAGAAGATAATAGATTGATCTATGCTGTGGCTACCACTAAAGAGCTAGTTGTGGGCCGAAATCACGTGCGGGAGATAATCGAGTTGCACCGCTGATATTCGATTAGTTAGCGCCACAAAGGATTAGTTAGGGTGTGTTTATTACATTGTTTTATCTATATTAATACGTGAATCGAAAACTTTCGGAACATTTTTACGAATAACGAGAGTACGAAGGCGAGAGATGGAGGAGAAGAGGAATGTTTTAGTTTGTAAACATTAATTGATTACTCTTCTTGGATGAAAGCAATTTAAAGAATTGTGATCGAATTTCGATTGCTGGATGATCATGTATTTATAATTTTTGATATAATAAACGTAGTATTACATTATCTTCAAAGATTTTAGTATTAAAAATAGGGCGATACTTAAGAGGTAGTGCGATAAAACCTGAAGAAAGTGTATTGTAGTGAAGTGTGCTTTAATATTGATATTATCTATCTCTAAGAATATTACACGTTATACTTACAAATTTTACTAATACGTTTTTTTTTACATTTGTTGTTATAGAAGTTAGGGTTACGAAAGAAGGACTTGGTAAAATATTGATTTTATTTTTAATACACTTGCACATTTTAAGTGGGACAGTGATAGATCTCATCAGATTAATGTTAGAAATAATAAACGTATCGACACATGGACTAATTACAACAGTATCAAAGGTGCGAATTTAAACTGTTCAACTCGTTATCGCTTCGTGCTAGGTATGTATGTCCCCGCTTTTAATGCGTGCAAATTGCTAACAACGTAACTGAAGTCTTACCTAAACCTTGTAAATTGGAAATAAGTATATGGTAGGGATTGTTGAAACCTTAATTCAGTTTTATAGCAAATTTAATATTGTTTATAGTAATTTCATAGCGATCTTCTGAAAATTATATCATCAATTCTAAAATAGTAGAGGTAGGAATGTATGTATGTGGTCGGTTTTCGTATCGCTTTATTTGGGGCGTTTTATATTTAGTGCGGTTAGCGCAGGAATAAGATTCGGCAGGAGTAAAAAGCGGCCTTTCACGCCGCAGGGCGTGGTTTCGATCCCCACACAGGACAAACGTTTGTGTGCGTGAACATGTCTATTTGTCTTAAGTCTAGACGTAAAGACTACCGGAGGATGGGCAGCAGCGTCCTTTTCTTAGTACGGTGGAATATACTGCGATCGCCAACCCGTTTGCCAAGCGTGGTGATTATGGCACCTTCCCCCCCACGATGCGATCAAAGAGGGAGGCCCAAGTCCATCAGTGGACGATCATAGACTGAGATGGAGATACTTAGTGAAAAGCGCTCCAAGCTTTCATCAAAACTATTTGGATGTTGCTTGATTTTAATTATCCTCACAAAGTTTACAACATCAAAATGCTGTGATAGTGTCTCCTCGACGTGTTTCCTATTTTTTAAATAATGAATGAATATAGAAATGAAATAATTGAGAATTCAGCAATGTTTTTACAATATCTGTTTTTCTAAATTAAAATCATATACCACGTAAGTTGTGCACGCGAAAACGTAACGCGTAGTTTTGCCCTAATTGTTTTCAGAAGAAGCAAAATCTTCGCAGGCACGTAGCCTACCTACTTATTTGGTAAATTAAATCGAGACGTCGGGAGGCTTTCGCGGAATCGAGTCCCGCGGCCTAAATTAATTCAGCCGAGAACCAACTTTACGGGGAATCCTGGCATTCACTTTTTTATTACATTAGGCAATGTTGGTATGTTGTTATTGTATTACGTTAAAAAGTCTGTCCTTACTTACTCGTAACACAGACCTTTTGCAACTTGCGTTGTTGTTACAAAATGATTCTCTAAATAATATGTACAGTATTTCTATTTTATACATATTCTTTGGGGACCGGTTGACGCGATTGGTAAGAAGCTTGCTTTCACGCCGTAGGTTTTGGATTCGATTCTTACCCAGGACAAACATTTGTGTGCATGAACATGTCTGTTTGTCTTGACTTTGACGTTAACAATTATAATACCACATTGAATATAATTGTGATATACAGGAAACATTAATATCAAAGTCCCAATTGTCCCGATGTGAAGCGAAATCAATTGCCTTGAACCTTTGTGATCAGGGAGGAGTTCTACTCTCGCCAATCGGTATCGACATAATTTAAGGTGGTTTCTGATTTATTGACACACCTCTTTAATTGCTTGCTTGTTAGAATTATATACATTCATCCCCAAACGTCTTCAATTTAAAGTAAAATCTTGGGATTTAAATAGTAATGTAGTAAAAAGAAGGTTGAAGATGATAACTCATTGGGTACCAAAATAATCATCAGTGGCTTATCACAGTCCCGACCGAAGTATTATTAGACCGTAAAACCAACATAAATTTTCGGTTACTAGCCTTGTTGATCGAAGTAAATTTGATGGAAAAATAGGTTAAAAAAATAACAAAGGCTGTTATAAAATAAATCAATGGAGAGGTTATATAACGTAAGCGGATTGTCGCCGCAAGGCTTGCTTTCAAGTAAACTTATAATACACTTCAATTCAAAACAATTAAAACACTTAATTTTGTAGCGTTACGTTGGAACCTTTCCGGCATTTTCCTAAAGCAAACACTCACAGTGAGTGGCTAATAAACTCAAGTGTTGTCACTATTTACATAGGGAACGCTCTTGGAAAAGTAAGTCTGGAAAGGTAAAAAAATATACTTGTCTTTTTCATTATTTCGTGTCAATGTTTAACATTGAATGAACCGCATTGTTGGCCTATGTCTTCCTTAAAAACATCCAATACGTGGTGTGTATTTCAATCAGAGTAGAAATTTATGTATTTAAACAAAACTCTCTGAAGTTTCATAATGGAACGAAATTAAATATAATATTTTATCATTTTACTGTGTTATGTATTATTTGTAAGTTTAATATATATTTACTTAAACAAATAAAGTTGGTATAAACATATTTAAAAATTTGATATAATTGTATTACTCGTAATGTCAAGTAAATTTTCAACACTTAGCGTATCCTGTGAACAGGGCTTTGCTGTTTTTGATATGGCTCTAGTGACGCGCACACGCCGCGATAACGCCTCTCATAATTTACACTCACGCCGATAACACTACGCGCGATGCAAACGGCGCCGGAATTGACTTGTTGATTGTTGGGGATTCCCCGCGGTGTTCTCAATGTATTTTAAATGTACAACCCGCAGGGATAATTTAAATCTATACATATAATAAAATTGTAACGGATCGGTGTCTGTACATGGAAATTAAATTAGCAAAACTATTACAGGGGGTATTTACCAATGCTATAGAACTTAAAACAACGATTTTTAAAAAAATTGTCTGTTTGTCTGTTACAATGTTCGCACTAATCTCAGAAACGGCTTAACCGATTTGGATGTGGTTTTCACCAATGTGTAATTATTAGCTTCAATCGTTAGATTTAGTTTTTATTTCATCTAAATCGGTGCATAAATAAAAAAGTAAAATAGATTTAAAGTGTTACGTTAAACATTTCTTCAGAAAAAATGCTATAAAATGACTATTTAGTTAATTGGGATGAAACTTTAGTTTACTATATATGATATTCTATAAAATGACGTTGGTTCAAAGATAATAAAGTTAAAAATAGACATTTTGATATGGCCAATGTAACTTGACCTTCGACCTATATTGTCAAATGGGCTGATCATGGTTCTACTTAGGCTGGTTTTTAACAAAGCGGGTCAAAAAATTAACTTTTAAATTTTTTACAATGTTGCTTTGTGAGGTAGCTAAATGTAATAAAATAATAAAAAATAGGATTTGGTAAATTCAAAAATTAATATTCACACCGATTATCTGGATTTTCAAAATGTGTTCTTGTGTGTGTTTCTTTTAACATATTGGGTAAAAAATTTCGTCTCGCTAAAAGTATGTGGCGATTTAAGTAAAATTGGATTAGTTATTTAATCAACTGTATAATAATGCTATATATGACCCGTCACTTAACTCAAAAGATCAATCTATCGAGTCCATATCTTTTAAGGGCATCCTAAGATTTTAGATGACATTTTGGTAGTGATTAAACTGAAACTTAAATTTCTTTACGGGCTCCTTAAATCTATTAGTCGATGGCAAAAATGGGCGTAATTCAAGATAACTGAGTTGTGTTTGTGTTTTTATTTTTTTTCTGACAATAACATGGTTATTTATTTTATTTATTTAGGTTAAGTAATACATAATTTAAAAAAGAACTGAATATATAAGTTAGTTAAGTAGGAAATAAAATATGCTTCATTTTATTGCGAAAAAAAGGGTTGAAAGGGTATAAGGGCTGCTAGTAAAACCTACTTAACCGATCATCATTAAACTTTGTATACATATTTTCATTAAGGTACTGGGAAGGATATAGGATAGTATTTATTACAAAAAAAATACGTAGGGTAAAAAATATCATTATATTATAAATTATAAATGCGAATGTTTCAATGGACGTTTGTCACCTCGTAACTCCACACCATCTGACCAGATCTGGATAAAATTTGGCACAGAGATAGATTTTAGTCTGGAACATCACTTAGGCTTTATCCTGGAAAAATGCACGGTGTCCGTGGAACGTTTTTCACCCAGATATATGTATGTGGCGATTTAAGTAAATATTGATGTTTCTATATGTTTACATATAGATACATCAATATTGAATTCCACGCGGACAAAGGCGCGGGCAACAGCTAGTATTTATATAAGTGTGACTATAATAATAAAACTGTTTCTTCTATGCTGAGTTCAGCATAGAACAGAATAGCATAGTCAACATAGTTATGTTGACTATGGTTTTTCATATTTTGTATATTTTTATAGCGTCACCCTTGTAATGTGATTATTATCCCTCTCGTTTTAACATCAGTACAATTATTCAGTACACGAGATACTTATTAAACGTTTTTTGATATCACGATAGAATAATATTGAAATAAAAATAGAAAGAAAAAATATCAAAGAGAAATCAACCATACAACAATATCATTATATGATTTTAGTTACAAATGGAATAGACAATTTCTCTGATCTGTTAGAAAACATTCCGTTTCTGTTCCACAATCATAACTACAAATTGGCATTCGATCAAAGTTCAAGTTGCAGTTAAACATGTTACGTAGTAACAGCTGTCATCGCGAGGTCCTGAGAAGCTTGTCGTCAAGTGACCGTCGTAACTTAGCATAACATTAGCACTTTAGTGTAAGCAAGTTGTCTCGTCAGGTCTTCGTCGGATATCCTTCAGTCTGACTGATATTGCATTTTCGATGGGAATTTTAAGTTTGTAACTTAGACGTCGATCGACAAAGTCCGTTTTCAACGCCTTAATTTTGCTGTAGTGATATAGTGAGTGTAGTGTAAATTTAGACCATAGTTTGAGATTTGTTCATTTGAAACAGTTTTTTTTTATAAAAAATTCCGTCAATAGAATTTAGCTCAGTAAAACACAAATATAAAAGTGCCTGATAAACATGGCGAATAAGGCATCCTACATATCTATATAATACGCTATAGTCTTAGATTTACACCAGAAGGAATTTAAAATTTGTTATGTATCAAGAGGCAAACAATTGCGTTTGCCTGCATACGCATCTGATTTTTAGAAATTGAATTCACTATCGTTATAAAGGTCTTTCACTAGGCTGTGCATCACTACTTAAAATAAATTAATCGAAAAAATAAAGAACTATGTAGGTCAGTGCGTAGCTGCCTATCCAATTAAACAACAATCACTGCAGTGCAGCGGTAATTGTACGTTAAATTACTAATAATTACTCTATTACAAACGCGTCGGCCAATTAGCGGGCCGTATACACCAGTTGCATTAATTCGCGACGCATAGCTTCCAAATTCAGTTGCATAATGTGTAGCGCTCGTGTTCGCGCATGCGCATGCGTTAAGCGCGGCGAGAGCGCCGGCGACCTCGCCGCGCCCGCGCCAGCTATGCAGCTAAAGGCTGCCATTTATTTTTAGCTGTCTGTTGCTTACTCGATTTAGACGTGATACAATCTAACAAGGCCACAGGACACCTTTACTGTTACTTTGTCGATGTGGAAAGGTTTTCGGGGTACATTTGATTTTAATTCGAATGGATTTGAGTTTGATACTATTGGCCCCTGTACGTCGATAATCATCATCTCCCTGCCCTTTTCACACTTGCGTAGGGTCGGCACAGTATGTACTACTTTTCCATATATCCTGGACTCTACTGTAGTTGTTACCTTTATTATCAACAATCGCTGTTACCTCTACCTCGATAATCGAGACACATAAAATAGTTAAGCAGATTTACAGCAACTTATCATTACACTTGATATTAAGTGACCGCTGCCCATAGGCATCTATAACAAGCTAATGACTTGCAGATGCATTGCTTGTCTTTAATTGACATATATTGATAACCAGAAAAAAGGATATTTCCTTTTGCTATCCATCTCAAGGGTTAAAATTCTCTTCTTCCTTGCCCATTCGTAATTAAAAAAGGATGTGTAGGGGAAGAAAACAAGCCTCTCTGTTGCTTTGTGAATTTGTTTTCGAAGTGTTTCTACATTTAGTTGAGTCCCTCGAGGTAAGGCAAAGATGATAGATATTCAATGTTTAATTTGATTGCCGAACAAATATGACAATGGTAATATTTAAAAAAAAATATTCAAATGAAACTAAGATAAGTCATCTTTAATTAATCATTTATTAGATAAACCTTGCTAATAAATATATTCGAATACCTTAATATCGATCAGACTAAAAATTTATAAAACAAATCTGCATAGGTCATAAGAATAAATCAGTCAAACGTATTTGATATGTGTTTCAAAAACGAAACAACTTATTTCGACTTCCGTATCTACATTACGTTCGTTTTAGACATTATCGTTTAATTAGATCGAATTCGATTGTGACAAATTTATTTTAATAATGTTACATTTTAAACAGATTTTGTGAACATCTGCATATACTAGGTAAATTAATATTAATAAAAACTAGTTTCTTTTTCAACTTGGATTTCGTAGAGACTCGTAATACTCATTTGTTAATTTTTTATTTTTTATTAGACTTCTTTTAAAAAAAAATCATTTACATTCCAATGCTCTTAAATTTAATATGTATACTGTATATTGATTTTAACGGCAGTAGAGTAGCAACAATTTAAGATTTTTTCTACAGCTGCTGCTTCTTAGATTTTCCAGCTTGTATCCTACGCACGGTTCTGCGTCACCGAGAACGACACCACTAAGTTCACGAGGTTCACCGACGCTTTTACAGCACAGAAGATGTAGACTCGGGTTCAATGGTTATTCCAATCTGTGCGTAGTTGCAGACCTGTTGCTGACCAAATGCACCACCGATTTTTTCCCACACATGACATATGTAGATTATCATTATCAATTTAAGAACATTTATAAAATTAAATTAATTTAAAGTTTAAGCAAAACTTGCTTTGCCTTGCTTTGCCTTGGTTTGCTTTTTTTGCAGTCAGTTACTGCAAAATATCTCGATTCGCTTGTCTTTTTTATATTAGACTCAGAACATTTACAACCGATTTAAAAAAAATTGGAAAGGGGACATCCGCAAGTTGATTCCACTGAAATTTAAATCTTTGAACCTTGGGTTCCGAAGATAACCCAAAAATTGACATATTTGTATATATAAAATTCGAATTTAATGGATTTTTAATGAGACGTGCCGTGACTATAAATGATTTATAAATAAAAATATATAAATTTGAAGTAGGCGTTGTTTTATTAAAAGGTTGAAAGATTATTTACTCTATGTAATTTTAATAACAACCATCATTTCTTTGGGGAATCACCCATCCTGAAATATGTATATATTTAAACATTACCTATTCAATTGTTAAATAAAGAAGGCACTCTAGTAACCCAATATAATTTAAGTAAAATAAGTACATGGCATTAAACCGAGAAATTATTGAATTTATTATGCATTTTGTAGAGATGTTCATAGGCGTTAAGGAAGTTAAATAATAACAACTGTTAACATTTATTGATTTCTTACAGCATTTAATAAAGGCTTATTTTTTTTTGTTTCACGTAACGCATATACTTGATTGATAGGACAGAAATCCGTATTTACGGCCACTAAAATGTCAGAACTGACAGGCCATTAATTTTTTTGTTAAACTCTATAATTTATGTGCACAAAACGATTCGCCTGCCATTTTTATATTTTGTGATAATGGTTAAAGAAATTTCGAGGTTGAAAATAAAACTTACGAGGTCGTTTTACATATTTTAAAAGCTTTTCAGCATTGTCAACATTTCACAGATTATGATTATCGTAATTTACTGATTAATGAAATGTCTACCTGACCTCGAATTGCGCATATAGCTTAATATTCTCTGTGTTTGATTGTGCAAACGTTTTACTAAACTTGTTAACCATCACCAGTTTTTTCCTGTTACTAGCTTTGCAACTATATTAAATGCGCTACAGTATTAAAATTTTTATTTCTCGACTTTCGTATTACTCCCTTCAAAACTTTTGTAGCATGCTGAACACTAGCGCCACCATCTGAATCTTACTATTGAGTGAAATGTATTAGGAAGAACAGATTGGAAGACATTACATAGCCTTGTATTATTGTATAACGATCTCAATCCTGTAAACAAAAAGGCAATATGTAAATGATTTACGACTCTAACGCAATTAACTACAATGCCAAGTTTAATAGTCGCGCGTAATCATTACAAAATAACGTAACAGTGATTATTAACATGGGCGGTGTTATTAGCTGTCACGGTGTAATTATTTGCAGAAGTAATTCCCGTCGTGCGGAAGTGCGCCGTGTCTTACTTGGGAATCAATAATTAATAAAGCATATAATTATTTTGCTTCTGTATCAGTATTTGATGGAACTAATCCCACTCGATTTCAGTAAGTGATACAATTGTTCGTAATTATAGAATTACTAAATTCAGCATAGCATCGCGTATACTTTTTACGCTTAAATATGTTTTTTTGAAACAAAGATAATATTCTCGTACGAATCGTTGCTCAAAAGCAAAGAAAACATACGAAAGCTTCTTTGTTTACAAAACAAAATCGACCAAATCATAATGAACAATTCGCGTTGACAAGCCGACTTCTACCCTTGACATTCATTGATGTCCAAACGTAAGCTTCGTAGAGGCATACGAGCTTAATACGTACACACGAAAATGAATCGTGCAGTTGCTAATAATTAAGTTAAATTTCGCACGCAATTTTTTTATGTCCGGGTTGTCATAATGGCCTGGTTTGTGACATTTGCGTTGTCCAGTCGTGGGATGATGAATACGGTCATCTAGTTTCGATTCGAGTCCGGGCACGCCTCTGTAAACGGATTCGAGCGCTAGGATGTGTTTTTACGGCCTGTTTATTTAAACAAGACAAACGGAGCTTGTTTTGTTTTTATCACTTTCAATGATCGAAGACATTTTTTGACTATGCTAGCGCGCATTTTTCTAGTAGCTATTTAAATTAAAAAAACTAAGCTTGTTTCATAGCTACGTTACTTATGATATGTTTTGTATTTAGTTTTATTTGGGAGATATTGATTTAAAAAATTAAAATCATAGTAAATTGTGTAAATTTGTCTTTTTTTTAGTTATACTAGCTCTCTAACCAAACCCTCAAAGTTGACGATTAAACATTCTATAATCCAATTCAGAGTGAGTACCATTTTTTTGATATCTAAATATTGTGAACAAATCTATGTAAATATAAAAATGAAGATAAAGACCTAAGTTATATTCTAAAGATTATATTTATATAAGCAGAAAATCTTCGGCATCGCCTGATTCCATTATATGTAGACCTTAATGTCTTGCCTTTTCCAGTTTCTTACAATTGTTCAATTATTTATAGGCATTGTCAATGTTGAAAGCTCCCCCGATCCGTTTGCCAATGAACAACGTAATAGTATTGTGTCGTTCTGTTCCAATACTCTCAAAGGGAATTCATTTATACGGGCGTGTGATTAAGTTCGAACTGAAAGAGGTTTTTACACCTTATTAAAAGCTGTTTAGGAGACATCGAGAAAGATTTCAAATGAAATACCTCCAGAAACACCCTTAACGTTATAATCAACGATACAACGAAGCTTATTTACTGCCAATAGAGTTTTAAACGCAATTTCTATATCGTTTATAAATGAATTTTAATGATGTGTATCATTTTGACTTTACTAAAATGGTGTTATAATATATAGATATGTATTCATAACTGTTGATATACTTAATAACCTTTTAAATTTTTAATCCAAACAAAATCGACTTCAAATATATCAAATTCTATTTATAAGACATCAAGTCATTTATAGCCACGGTATGTCTCATTACAAATTCATTAAATCATTAATTAAATCCAAACAGGTCTTGTCTATGTCTTAAAATATCAATATGTCAATTTTAGATATATCTTTCCTCCTCCTCAAGTTCAACCTCAAGTTCAAAGATATTTAAAATGAATTGGGACCCACTTGCGTATGTCACCTTTCTAACAAAAAAAAAATTGAAACCGCTTCATAAATTACGAAGTTCTGACGTAACAAATATAGAAAATACAAGGAAATTGTGAACCTAATGTTTTTTTGAAGTCGGTAAATGAATGAATATCACGCCTGTAACCCAAAGGATTTGGCAAAGATAACGGGTTTCCGTTTGGCAAGGTCCTGTCACAACTCTTTGCTTCCTCTACATTTGTACATCTACGCATGTATACATACTTGTTACTTACGAGTGTTATAGGTATTCCTTTCGTAATAAAATTCATTTCAAAAACTCATCCTTGGGCAAATCAACAGTGGTAGAGTCAGCAACAACAACGAATTGCCCGCTTTACCGATAAACTACCACAGCCTCACAGAAGATAAGCGTAAAGTTTTCTGCATTTGATCTGATGAGTGAGGTTCCGAAGGTCCAATTCTAGTCCTCTTCCCCTACCTGCCTTTTTGGAAAAAGGAAAAAAAGGGGAGGGAAAGGTGATTTGATAGAGCAGACGATCGAAAGAAGGAAATGTCCATTTTCCTGTCTGTCTATTAAAGCATCTGCAACTTGCAAATGCTTGTTGCAGATATCACTTAGGTAACCGCATACTCGTTTATCACCTATTGCTGTAAAAAAAGGACAAATTTTGGAATGATAAGTATGTTAATAACACTTAAATATAACGCTACTTTGTATTCTTCACTTCTGATAAAAAATACTAATATGACTGACCGGTTGGCGCAGTGGCAAAGACACTTGCCTGTCGCGCCGCAGGTCGTGGGTTCGATTCCCACCCA
>DWLR01005013.1:0-11404 GCA_018246295.1 Papilio alexanor hazarajatica | reverse complement strand
AGGATCATCTGAAAACCGAACTCACTGACTTCTTCAATCAAAAACCGAAAGACTTCTACAGGGAAGGTATTATGTCTCTACCATCGCGTTGGCAACAGGTGATACAAAACGATGGTGCTTACATTATTGAGAAATAATTGTATTTAGTTTTCTAAAAAATGTATGTTTTCGTGTAACATCAATATAAAAAATTAAGCTCAGAAAATCACCAAATTATCGCCAGAAATGCTGACCAAGACTCACGTTCATTTATTTTCCTTACAAACACAAATCTAACAGTTGTTCTTTTTTCATCTGGGGCCAGTCGTAGCTGACACTTTCATTACATCGCTCTAATAAAAATAAAACAAACGCAGCGAAACAAATTAGCGAATAATGATTCCCGTCCGAGCGCCGCCTCGGCGAGATTTGCATAAAAAATAAACTACCGCCTTAGAAACATATGGATGAAAATTAGCACCTAGGAAATATTTTAATTTTATTTATTTTCATCATTATTTTACATCTGCAACAATCAAGGGAGTAACCGGCCAGAGTAATCTTTTGGTTGGCCGGATTAAGGGCCCATTAGCCTCTTTACTAATTAAAACCCTGAAAACAAAAAATAGTATTATGGAAGTTATTTATCCTTTATTTTTAAATAATTATAGGGGCATTGCTTATGATCCTCGCACTAGACGTCGCCTGTATCGCGAAGAACCGCTCTTAAATTAAATTTAACAGTAGCTCTGCCACTGTTGCACGAACAACAACAAAAACAACAACATCTATTGCACGAACGGCAGGCTCGACAGGAGTAATACCACGACCTCAAAGAAGACAGGTGTGAGATAAAAGTTTTCTGTGTTTCGTCTGATGAGTGAGATGCCGGAGGCCTAATTTTAGTCCTCTTCCCGTTTTCCTTAACAGAAAAGGGTGGGAAACGAAAGTGGATTTGGCGGGGAAGGGGATGGATGGGAGAAGGAAATGTCCATTTTTCTGCAACTGACAAATGCTTGTTGTAAATGTCTATGGTTAGCGGTCACTTAAGTAACCGTTTGCTCGTTTGCCACTTTCTTCTATAAAAAAAATACTTAAATGAATTAATAAAGTTACACACGAAAGTTAAAAATTAAAATAAATAAAATTAACATTAACGTAATGGTCCTACGATATCTTTATCGTCATCCAAGTCAATTTAAATATTATGTAAATAAAGCATCATCTAACCATTGCACTAACATTTTTGTGTTTTCGATAATTGCTAAATATAATCTTAAATTCCGAGATATCCTTCGTATGTTCTTAAGTTTCTTTCAAAGTTAATTTTTGCGGGTTACATTAAAAATTAACACACACTTTAGCCTTCAAGCAATCTGACGTTCAAAGCCTTGGAACTTAAATGAATAATAAAAACATTGCTTTACATTAAAGTTACACTGTAACCTTTCGTAATATCTAACTCAACATTATGGCATGGACTACTATGTGTCCCAAGTTGCGAATTATTGAATATAATAAACCTTAGAATTTCACCTACTTCAGACTACAAGATTCCTCTAAAATTTTGATTAGTTATCTTTATATACCTTTATACAATAATTTTAAATATATAGACACTAAGCAATCGTCGTGTTACATCCAATTTACACAAAACGTTAATTATGTTGCATTTGTGTTTATTTTAATTTTTATTAATTTTCATTAACAATATACAGTGTATTTTATTTAAAAATGACATTCTTATTACAGTTATCTTTTTTTATTTTTTGTAAGGATTGCCAACAAAATTAACAATAATACAAACATATCTATCTACATTAATACAAAAAATAGTAAACTATTCGCAATTTAAATTACAGGCGACCACAACATGCATAAAAAGGCAAAAAAGAGAACATGATATTTACATTTATATATTCACTCAAACAATCAAAAAAATAGAATATTAGTCAGTTATTATTATTTGTTTGTTGTTATTGGCAGAATGTTATTAAAATTGTAATTACTCAATAAAATAGACAACAAGCGTGTATAAATTTCATTTCCAAAAGAAATGCCTTGACTCTGCTTACAAATGATTTTTTTTACATAGAAGTGCTTTAATATCCTGTGGTAACTTATAAAATATTAAGCCAACCCGATAATTAATATTATGTTTACCAATATTGAAATAACTACATACTTTTGCTGTCGAATTCTTAAAAATCCTTTGCGTGTCCGTCTCCTAAAATGTTACATCTGGCCGATCCTTCTTTACGGATGCGAAGCTTGGACGATAAAAGAAGACCTCAGAAAACGTATCGAAGCGTTCGAGATACCCATATGCCAAGATACCGATATACCGCGTGGGCATACCGATGCATGTTAGCCATAAACTGGACTCAAAAAGTATCAAACGATGAGATTTTACGACGAATCCACCAAAAACGCGAGCTTTTGCAGACCGTCAATATGAGAAAAGTATCCTACCTCGGCCACGTGCTTAGGCACGAGAGGTATGAACTTCTTCAACTCATCTTGATGGGCAAAGTCGCTGGTAAAAGGAGTGTTGGTCGTCGGAAAAAATCATAGTTGAAAAATACTAGAGAGTGGAGTGGAATCGCGAGCGCCGCCCAACTGTTCGCCTCGCAAAGGACAAAAGTAGATGTGCTGAACTGACTGCCAACCTTCGTTAATCGGAGAGGCACTTCAAGGAGGAGAAGAAGACATACTTGAGAAATGTTTCTAATCTCTCATTAGTTTTAAGTTCATTGCGCGAAGACAGGCAGACATAGAATTCAAAGATACATTGAACTTGAGATTATTTTATAATATTTTATAATAAACTATAATAATCTATTATAATCTTGTAAATTTTACATAGATTAATAATCTAACAAGAGGGCATTAAGTATATTTACTGCGGGGTGTGACAAATCGAACGTTACAGAATCAATCAGCTGCCGATAATTCAAGTGCACTCCAGCACTCCGCCGAGTTCGTAGGCATCTGTGTAACTACTCGGCTCACTGTGGAGGGCTGCGATGTCATCTATATATCAATAGACTCTGAACCAAAGGGAACTATGACAACTTGGCATATTAATATTTGCGTTTACTAATCGATGTGTGACCGTATCAATGAAATATTACATTACAATACATTACAATATCTTTGAAATATTACAAAATATACATTTAGGATAAATAGATGCAAGCATCTATATGTGTCCTATGTACGTATAAAAATTATTCGCTCGCGTACAAAAGACCTTTAAGTATTAAGAAAATACAAAACAATATATTTAAATTGTCTTTTTTTTGCTTTACCGATATTCTATATGGCCTATCATTTGCGTAATGACGTGTTTTCGCTATATACCCATTTTCCTTAAGATCGGTCAAACCGTTCTTAAATTGTAACGGGACATACAGCACACAGACGACCATACATACACTTTATATAGCATATCATATGCGCAATGACGTGTTCCTGCTGCGTACCAATCTTCATTAAAACCAGTAAGGCCCTTATTAAGTTATATCGGGGCATACAGCAAACAGACAGACAGATTTCTTATGTAGCCTATTTTGCGTGCAATCTCGTGTTCTTGCTATATACCAATTTTTATAAAGATCAGTCCAACCGTCCTAAAGTTAAATCTTGACGCAGAGACAGTCAAAAATTAAAAAAAAAATGGTAGATTTGATGTCAGTGAGGCAATGAACATTTATAAAAGAAAATACGAAAAAATAGGCTTACTCTGCTCTAACTTTTATAACTTTTATATTAGTAAAGATAGATGAATATTTTAAATTATCCCAACAATTGCAAGTTGTTCTAACAACCCTATGTTGGAGGCAAAGTTTTAATTGCAAAGTAGTAATAGTTCCCACGACTAATTGTGGCTTAGCGCGCGCCACGGGTTTGTGTTAGTTTTTGCTTATACATACGTTTGCAGGCTTCATGTGTTTTCGCCATCGGGTTAAACAAATATTTATTAATTCAAACGTTTTAGCATTTTTTCTTGATTATAAAGTTTTTAGAAACATCTTATATATGTAAAACAAGTTATTTAAATTAATTCTAGAAAAATACAGAATTTTAAAGAGAAGGGCTTTAAAAAGGCAAAATTATGTCGGTCCTAACGTGGAATAATTTTTCACAAAGGAAAAGGAATAAAAACTGACGTGGAGAATTCGAAATTTGAATATCGGTAGGGAAAAAAACAGGCGCCGGGCGGCGCGCGAACTGCACGCGTTGAATTATTAAAATGAAATGGGTCCCAGCACTGACTTCAGTGCTTTCAATTCAAGCTTTTGACCGTTAAAAGTCAAATTAGCTATCACCAACGGTGCTTAGTAACTACGAAAATATTTGAAAAAAAAATATGAAATGTAAAACTACTCTTCATGGAATACTAGCTGTTACCCGCGGCTCCGCACGCGTAGGATAATTTAATTAATAGTCGTAAAGTTTTCTAAAATTTTCCAATTTCCTGTGCGGTTTTCTTAATTTTTCTTCGAATAAGAAACTTCTACAGTGTATAAGAAAATTTTAAAAAAGATGATTGAAATCAATAAATTCGTTTTTTGAGAATTATGACGTCACCAATGGAAATAAGAAGTCCTTTTTATGTACTTGTATAGATTTTTAACGTTTTCAGTAGGATTTCCAAAAATCCTTTCTTGATGCTTTTACTTTTGCTTGCTACTTTTTGAAAAGGAAACCAGTAATTTTTACACCTGCACTTACATTACTCCTACATTCAAACATTGACACATCGTCGGTGCGAGCACACTCACTTCGTTTCTTTGGGCCTTATTCACACCAGCGTAGTATCAGTCACCGACTGTGAGCACACCGCAGAAAACAGGCGACAACGCCTTGTGTAATGGCGTAGTGTTGATTCCTTTGAACAAAAGTTAAATATGAATTGATAAAACACACAAGGCGTTAACATAAACGAACACGAACTCGGGTCGTCTCTTAATTTTATATGTTTTGCACAAGATATTTATACAAAACGTCAGCTACTAATGATAAAGTCGTTAATGGCAAGATGGAAGACTACAAGAAGCTCGTGTCGTCGCGTAACAAGAATAAAATCAGTTAACATCTCTCCAAAGCTCTTTTAACTTAGCATTTAACTTTGCAACATTTCGCAACGGCCAAGTTACAGGGAGCACTAAAAGCTCGCGTCCGTGTCGCTGCGAAGCGAACTTTTTCAATTATTTTCACCTTCCCCCTTTCCGGATACAATTATTACGCTCAAACGTAAAGCGAACAAAACTGTTGAAACATTTATTCATTGGTTTTTCTTTCTTTCTTTTTTTATATCGTAACTAAGTTACTATCAGAAGGTTCATAAGAAATAACTAGAAGCAGCATTTTTAGTATAATATTATAATAATAATTATAATATTCTAGGACATTGTTCACACACGGCCATCTGATCCCAAACTAAGCAGAACTTGTACTATGGAAACCAGATAACTGATATACTACATATATTAATACTTTTCTTTTTTGTAAATACATACATATATAGATAATTACACCCAGACAAAAGAAAAATAGACATGTTCATGCACACAAATGTTAGTCCTGGGTGGGAATCGAACCCACGACCTGCGGCGTGAGAGGCAAGTATTTTACCATTGCTCCAACCGGTCAGTCAATATAAGCAAACAATTGGCTTGAAAATGAATTGAGAAAGATTCAATGATGTCTGAAATTTATAATAGACTAGAAACACGCTCCAACTTCGCCCGGCTAAATAAATAGACAAATAATAAAATATAGCCTAGGTTTAGTCACTGATAGAAGAGCTTTATATTGATGAACAATTTTTGAAATAGCTTTAATACTTTTAGCATTAAATCGAAACAAACAATCAAATAATTTTCTTTATAATATTGTTATAGATGAGTCTATGAAGGGACGACAAAAATTGTTTACTTAAACATATTACAGCGCAAAGAAGTGAAGGATGCCAAAGAGGTGAGATAGCAGAAGCCCAAAACAGATGTTTAGTCTATCAGTGTCTATAATCTGTAAGACAGACGTAAGCTAATTGCGGTGGAATATTTTTATAAATTGTGTTACTCGATTATCTAAATCAGGCGTGATGTAGATATTCTTTGCGTTTCGTCTGAGAAGTGAGGGGGGACGTTTCATCTTATCATCTGTCTTTTGCAGATCGCATCTGCAACTCTTGAATGCTTTTTGCAGATGTCTATGGGCAGCGGTCACTTACTTATAGGTGACCACTTGCTCGTATGCCACCTATTAGTATATAAATATATCATTCAAATATATAGCAAAATTTTTCCAAGCTAATTGTCTTTTAACATCTCTAAAGTTTTTTCTTTGCTTTTTCAACTTAATAGTTAATCTTCACGGCTTACTTCGTTATCTCTTAGAACTTGTGGAATCTTATTAAAATGTAAACTTTTAAATTTCTACTGAAACTTCTTTTGAGTGGAAGTTCGGGCCTCGAAACAAAACAGCCTGGGGCTAGGACATAAAAATTACATTACAATATCATAAAACTTGGTACTATACTATAATTAGGTAGGCTTTTGGTCATTTGTTAGTTAATAATTATTAGACATAAACTTTTAAAACAAATGAAAACAGCCTTCTTTGCGCAATATTAAACCGCGATTCAAAATACAAACCATCTTTTAAAGTTCCCAAGGTAGTTAGGGCTCTGCTTGTTGACGAAGAAATGGGATAAGTTTTAGCTATACCACTAAGTTACAACCGCTAAGTCATTTCTGTAAAATTACTAACGGAATTCGCTTTGACCGTAGCAGGCTTTTGCTCAAAGCGTCTAAACTATTTATCAATGTCATTGTCACACAATGCGGCTTGTAAAGAACAAGACGCAAAATATAAATATAATATACTAATATTGCACAAGGCAACTACTAATGTGGCAGTGGGTAACATAACTTTGTAAAGTAGGTAACAATGGGACGAAAGGGTTAGGATAGCAATGGCCCGGTTACGCATTAGTCGACGCATAGAAGACTTAATTATTATCCGCCTAACAGAAGAGTAATGCTTTGACGGGTATGTATGAATGCATGTCCGTTTCATTGTGACCTATTGCAGTCTAAGCGACTTCACCAATTTTGAAGAGTGAAGTTGGATTCGTATTCTTCCCCGGCGTATCATAATGGTCCCCGGGTGTCATAATCGGGCTTATTGCTGTTGATGCTTTTCTGCTACTTATCTTTTTAATTTAGTCCCTTTGATATAAAATAATAAAGTCTTGATTCACGACTGAGAGCACTTGAAGTTCCGTCGATTAATTCTTCTAATGAAAGTTAAATAAAAAGTCGAGGCGCAAATTAGCGAATAATGACTTGTTAAAACGACACTCTGTTGACATTCTGCTACTGACATTTTATTGTAAGAAAAACGTACGCCCAACAACAAAGCAAATTGTGAAAAAATATCTATTCGTAATTTAATTGTTATTTTTTGCGCGACAGGCAGGAGGGTGACGTTTTTCGCGGGTATATATGTATGTAGGAGTATTTTTGTATGTAGGCATGTTCATACCATTCAATCCCCTCCAGTAACCTTAACGGCTTGACAGATTTTGAAGAGTGAGAAGAATACGAATTGAATGACACCATTCACGTATTCTTCTCCAGAGTGACATAGAGGCATGTCATATAGGCAGTCAGCCTTATTGTTTTTTTTTTTAATTAAGTACTGATTTTATTCTTTAATTTATATACTCCATGTTTTTCTCTCTCTGTACAATATAACGTAATCTGGCTTAAACCAGATCGCAGTAACTTTTGACATAACAGTAGTGTGTGGTAACTAGAAATGTATGGATAAATCAGCACAACGAATGAATATAGTTGCCTCACTAGACGACACAATTGTCTATATAAGCGCCGCATGTAAAAAGGAAGGGGCGGACTTCAACTCCTGACAAGTATCGCAATAACGCCTGTTTCAGTGATGATTATATTTTGATTAATATTATAAAATATTCATGTAAAGTGTGTACAGCGTGTTATGAAGTGAGAGTTCTGTACAATCTTAACTTAATACATATTTTACAACTTAAATACATTTTTTTAAATATATATTCATTGTTACAGTTAAGCTGTACTATTGAAATCAAGCTAGTTGTATTCGAATGTTATAAGTTTTAATGTTGCGATAGCTGCAGGAAGTAAGTTTGTTTACATCAGCGCTGTCGACACGGAGTCGGCAGATCGTAATAACTTAGAGTTATGGCTGCCACTTCGATTCCTCCCCGCTACCATTGCCTCGTAAATCTTGTTCATAACTTACCGGTGAACAGATAATTTTAGCTGGTAGTTTCCATTATAGTCACACAATGTTTTGTATATGTGTTTTAACTAGAAAATCTGATGGTTCGGGCATGTAGACTGCTAAACTAATGTTGAAACATCTCATCCATTTACAAGAATAATGCAAGAAATTTCCAAGGAAACAAAGTATGCATACTTCCCAAATCGCGTGGTATGTATAATAAAATACAAAAACGGTGCTGAGGAAGCGATGAAAAGGAAATAGAGTCTGGACACTTTATTCTTCAACTGTTGTTGCACGAAAATGCCGCTTTGACTTGGCCAAACGTCCCATCCTCACAAAAATCCGGCGTAAAGTATTTTTACTTACCCACTCTCCTCCCTTTTCTGCGAAAAAGTTGACAATGCATCTGTAATTTTTTTCATTGTTACAGATACATATTTATGAGTATCGGTAATCATATAACATCAAATGTAAAAAATATATAAATTACACTTTTGCCTCCTCCTATTGCTATTAAAAACAGAAGAATATCACAACCTTATATACAATGAATGTTATGGAATCAACTGTTCGTCGCAAAGTTTAAATGAACACACTAAAAATGTCCATAATCAAGTGACTACAATTTTCACAACACTTGCTGTTAACGAGGCAACCATAGACACGTGGTATGCCTAAAAACTATTTGCCAACGATCTGCCGGTGTTTGCTTTTGACAAAATTGTTTGCTAACCTGTACAAATTCGTCAGGCAAATTATTTCTTCAATTGTTATTTAAGCTATCCATTTTACACATTTTCAATTAAATTAATCTCTCATTTACAACATTTCCGAAGAAAATATGAAATGGTCTAATGACCATCTTCTATAGTAATTGACGTTTGTTTATAAAGTTAGGTTATAAGGTTAGGTTAAGCGTATAGTATCAATCTGCGCTGCATCTGTGAAATGAGATTTGTCTAAATGTATCTGTGCAACTGTGAGACGTCGTGTTTGAAGAACCTCTGTCTACTTAGATCTCCAGCTTTGACACATTGCTAATGAATCAAACACGAGATCACTGTTTTCCTTAGTGATTACAGAACCGCGGTTTAACTAAATCGTTGGCGACAGCAATACGATCTAAACTTTGGTAACAGTTGGCTTGTATGAAGCACTAGGACTTTAGTTATCGTTCGATAGCTATTTTCTATAAACGAAATAACAGTTTGAAACACACACACACATACACACAGAGCTCTCGCTAAGTATCCCACTCAAACACACGCACCAAAAATGTCATCAAAATCAACCATTTTAGGGGGAATTAGATAACAGAAACATACAGAACAATAAATTATGAAGATTATAATTTCATAGTGATATATTTCAATGATGTTTAAAATTAAAGGCATATTAAGTTTTCGTATAATAAAAATGAAAGTGTACGACTGACAATCCTTCCTTTGAACTTTCGATTGGTTTAATTTTGGTCTCCAGTATGATTTTAATCAAAAGTCAAAAGCTTTTAATAAATGAAGCAATTTATCAGAATATATACATAAATGATGCTTCAATAGATCGTTCATAAATTGTAAAAATATAATAGAATAATTTCATTGTACTTAAACTATGTCGACAGTGTGTTGCAGATAAGAATTTGTCTTTTGAAAAAGCTCAATCATAAACAAACAAACATCAGAACTCACTTCAAGATTAAATTTCCAGTATGTTCGTATGTTTATTACTTTACTGTATTCCCGCTCTTTATATACCTTGAATATTCTCCTTAAATATTCTCAATTGATTAATGCGAATGGGACGACGAAATTTCAAGATCATTTACTGCTCTTTGACGATAAACATTGCAAAGAGAATGTATTTGCAGGTTTGATCAAAAGCAACGCTGCGGATGATAGCTAAAATTACACACATGTACTCGTATGTTGAATTACAAGCCCTGACTTTTAGGTAGATTTTACACGGTATTATACCAAATACTAGCACAAACCGTCATCTTTTTTTCGGTTCCTATAATAAACTATTACTTCTTTTTTTTCTATTTCTTCTTTAATTATAATTCCTAACATTTAACATTAATAACACAAACCTTTTGAAGAAATGTAGATTATATTTGCTACAAAAACAAGTAGCGAGCCTTTTTTAATCTAGTCTCGTTGAGACAATAATAAAATGGCGGCTTGATTCGCAGCTGAGAGCACTCGACGCGCTGTCACTTTCATTAAATTCCTTCATGAGAAATTAAATACTAGGTGGAGACACAATTACCGAATTATAATTCAAGCTACGAAACTCCGTCAACAGATGTTTTATTATATTCGCTAAGAAATATTTACGCAAGACAACACTTGTGTTTTGTACGAATTAATTATTTTACTAATAGTACAACTGTGCGCATAGTGCTAGTTTTTCTCACTCGTTTACCAACACGTTCGCGTTAGCGTAAACCATTATTAGTGTACAGGCCAGTTAGCTTGTACGAATATTGTGTTGTATAGTTGTAAGTTTAAAGTTGTGGAGCACGCGAGGCACAGATTCACTACCAAAAACGTGTATTAAGTTATTCAGTTACAAAGTAAAGTTGGCAAATCTTGTCTTGAGTAGTGTACTGTGTCACAGTATTTAACGTACTGTCTAATTATGACGCATAAATCACTAACTATAAAAATGCTGTGCATAGCATGCTTACGTTGCACATTGTTCAAGACCATTGGGATGTGCGATGAAACCATACAATTTGTATGAAATTTTGACAGCGCCCTCTAGTGTCCACAGAATAAATCAAAAACTGACAATGCGAGTTACATATACGTCCTCGCTATCGGAAATAGACTTGCTTGGGCAACGGGCTTGTGATTGGTCGGTTCGCATAATTTGCGAGTGCGAGTGGCAATTTTGGTAGTTTGAAGTGACAACCTTACCTTAACATAATCGAAAGGTTTTCACGTTAATTTTTGCAGTGAAAGCTAAAATAATTTTTGAGCTTATTTATTTCACTTCAATAATTTAACGATAAAATGAACCTTGTTGGCTCGGCAGGGCGATATTTTTGCTTTAGAGATTGTTTGCGCAAGATGAATGCATTATTTTATGTATGTATATGTATATGTATATGTATATATATATATAT
>DWLR01005012.1:0-11404 GCA_018246295.1 Papilio alexanor hazarajatica | reverse complement strand
AATTGTATTTAGTTCTTTAAAAAATAAAATAATCTTGTACTGTGAGATGGCGGGTTTATTAGTTGCCAACCTGATATCTTCGTCAGATCCTTGGGGTAATTAAATTACAGTTTACTTGCAGTTTTAACCAACTTACAGATTGAATCAAATGAAATTTAAATTTACATATACACAAAACGACAAGTCTGGTTCAAAATGTGTGTAACGTAAGAATATTTTTTCTACAAAATACGAACGAGGCGACGTCAACGTTATACCGTACGCAATATGCAACATGACCTGATGGGATATCGAATATCGATAACATGGATACCGAATCCATGTTATCGGATATTAAAAGTAAAGAGTAACGTAACGATACGATAGGAACGAGTATTAATCGTAATTGTAACGAAAGCATACGGGTACGCTATTTTTCGTTACTTTTACATATCCTTTGTGTCAAAAATTGTTGTCAAAAATTTCATCCTAAATCTTACACGACATAGTCTTTGTGCTAGTTTAGATTATTCGAGGTATGGCAATGGCAACACTTCTGTGTCAAGTGTCAAATGTATCGAACGCCCCGTGCCGTGCTGTTTATTCGTAGCCGATTAGCCGATATTCTCAGCCCGATTCGAATGTGCACTGAGTATCGGTGCATTTACCTGCCGGTTCAATTTGCTCTCGTACAGCGGTATTTCTGACATGATTCTAGTGTTATGTTAAGTGATTAAATAACAATGGCAGTTAAAACCGTCAGTTAAGTGCTGTGAAAGTTGTACCTGGTTGTTCAGTGTCGATTTAAAATGACGGAGAAAAATAAATCCGAAAAGATGACGAACGCATCGAAACCTGTTCCCATGAAACTTTTTGCCGCCTGGGAAGTGGACAGGACGCCTTCCAACTGTATTCCAAGGTAAATTGTTATTGTACACTAAATACTTTTGTACTCGAATTATTTTGGTTTGTTTAGTCCAGTATGTATAAACGTAATCTAGACAGGTTTCGACTGTATGAGAAGTTTCATCTATTTTTTAAGACTTGCGTGATGTCTAATTAAATAATGTTTATCTTGCCCTAAATGGGCTGAAAACAGTGCACGGCCGGCGTTTCACAGCGGCGTATTTGTTATCATGTGTAGACTCGCAAGTATTTCTTTTATAGCTTTAGTACAAAAATTACTCTTATAAGATATATTAAAATTTTTAAGTGATGTATAAATAACAATGTACGAACAATAATGTATAAATTACAATGTATGTATAAATAATATATTTAACAAAATGTTTACATAAATTGTTTCTTTAATTTATTAAATTGTGTAAATAAAACTGAAATAATTTTACTTACATTTACATAATATTTTGCAGAAAATTCCTTACTTTCCATGCATAAATTTTTTGTTTGACAAAATGTTAGAGTTATAATGAAAAACAAATCTTGAGAACCAAATACAAGTTCTTTACAGCTACATCAATTTAATATTAACTATGTATATTTAAGAATATTTATATTGTTAAAATATTTATTATTTTAATAAAAGGTCAGAAAGAATCAGGTAATATTTGTCAATCTGTGTAGAATTTCACACTTTGATTGCCTCAGGCATAAGAACAACTTAAGTAAGCCAGTGGTATATGCTAGCTAGGATCCAAGATCTCTTGGTTAGGAGTTATATAAAGAGGGAATAAGAAAAAGGGCAAGGTGATGAAGAATCTACATTTTAAAGCAATAAATATTTTTTCTGTCCCTTAGTACACTTGGCTGTAAGTTGTTTTTTTTGCAATATCATTCCAAGTGTAAACTCCATTCAATTGATTATTGATATCATAATCATCAATTTGATATTATGTACTTGAGATTATCATATTGCCATTGGTTTGTTTGGTGGATTGGCACAGAAAAATCTGTTGATTTCGAGATTTTTCATTTGTAATTGTGTATTTAGGTCCAACTTATTTACAATGTTACATAATGGTTATTATAATTTTTTTTACTGTTCTGCTGTACTATGAATATAAATATGAATATAAATTTGAAACTTACTTGAAGTAAGTTTCAAATTTATATTCGTGTTTAAGTTGGATGTGATATATGGGACAGTTCTTTCATACAATTGTTGAATGTAAAATTGTTGATACTAAAATATTGTCATTTATCAGTTATAGTTACCTACTTCATGTATAAATGTTGAATAAACATTGACAACAATAAATTCATTAAGTGTATTTTAAACATAAAAATATTAATTGCTTAGTAACTAAATAACATTTGATCTTGCTAATTTGTTAATTGGGTTCTTTCCTTAATTTATTGTTTAAATCTTATTAATATGTTTCATTGAACTGTATATAACAACAGTTGGAAACAATAAACTGCTAATAGTTTGTTAAATCAATAACAATAATTTGGTTAACAGGGTCATTATAACATGATTGGGCTGAGATGAATTCCAATTTGCATATAAGTATGTGTATGGAGTTGCAAATTTTTAGTTTATATCCCTACAAAATTGAATACCAGTGCCAATCAGCTAAATTAAGGCTAATTGAAGTAAGTGATATCAGAGTTAAACTCTTGGAAAGATATTGTCAAAAAGTTATATTGTGGTTTGTTTCTACCCATATCTCTATAACAGCTGTCTACACATCCAAAGACTGGCGGTCTCCTATGAGTGTTTTTTTGGTTTCTAAATTGAGATAGTATTCATGTGGCTTTCATAGTTCTTCCACTTCCCGCCAGTGTTGAATCATACATATTATACAAATTTTAATATGTACTAATGATCTCCCAATTGTCAAAATTAGACTGTAATTCATTAAGGTATAAATACAATGTACTCTGCATTTGTTGAAAACTTAAGATCACGGAACTGTTTGATGATGCCTTTAAGCTTTGCTTTTTCAGTTCCTCCTGGCAAATCTTACACACATCCATCAGTCCAATATTCTTGAAAATTGTTACCAAAGATTTTGATTCATGTATAAATATATCACAATCCAATATTATTTTGGTAGTCTTTTTCCAAATTGGAAACATAATTCAAAACCTGGTAATACTTATGCTTATGATTGATCAGAGACAGTAAGGAAGGAGATTTATGGAGGATGATAAATATAATGTTGAAAAAAGATTTTTTTCTGCAATATACAAGTAAAAAGTAGGTTCAATATTGGCTGTGTACCTTATAATTTTTTAATTAAAAATAGGCTAATAAAAATTAAGACTGACCAGTTGGCGCAGTGGCAAGACGCTTGCCTTTCGTGCTGCAGGTCGCGGGATTGATTCCCACCCAAGACAAACATTTGTGTGCATGAACATGTCTGTTTGTCTTGTGTCTGGATGTAAAGACTACTGGAAGACGGGCAGTAGCGTCCCTTTGTTAATACGGTGGATCATACTGTGATCGCTAACCCGCCTGCCAAGCGTGGCGAATATGGCATATTTCCCCTCAATGATGGGATCAATCGGGGAGGCCTATATCCAACAGTGGACGATCATAGGTTGAGGTGGTGGTGGTAGGCTAATAAAATAAAATAGTTATAAAGTAGACAAAAGTTTATAATAACTCTTTGGTTAGAACTGTAAAGATAGAATTCCTAAAGATAAGACTCTTTAAGTGGATCATGTAAGATCCAAGGGTAACTTGGGCTCAAGACAAATAAAGTGACCATAAGTAACATAAAAAATTCTTTCCCATGTCGTACTTCGATTTGAGCTGTTACAATAGGGTTACAAACACATTTAACTTAGTTGTGCTAAGAAAGTAGCTAAACAACGAATTGCTGAGCTTTTATTTTTTCGGATTAAATTACTGTAATGTACTCTAGCAGTATTTCTTTCATCTATGTTTTATTTTATTGCCTTGGTAAATAATATAACCCGAAACATTTAAATTATTGGCGCTTATATATAATAAAGAAGCGAACTATTATTATTTTGAAGTTATGAGTAATAAAGTTAAGAATCTGCTATGATGTTTTCTTTACGTGGAATGCGACCAGACAAATCATGATAAAATAAATTTATTCTCTTGGTCTATGTACATTAAATTGCGCCGTTTTCTATATTAAAATTGACGCGCATCAAAACTACCTTCGTACAATGCTACGCCCATATGATGACATCAAAGGATAGGAAATGTCGTGTAAAATACGCCCATGTCAGAAACAAAATTTGTGTAACATTGTTATTTAGAAGGTATGATGAATTCTGAGACGAGCTTATTATGTAGGAAATGTCTTTTTAATTGACAAATAGTTCAATTGATGTTGGATGGAAAAATGTATTCTGAAGTTGGTTAAAGTCCGTATTTATCTGCTATCACATATTTTTCTATTTAGTCAAAAAATATACATTCACTAGAAATGTATCCTACAATTTTTAAGTCTGTAAAATGACTGATATATTGATTTACAATTTCGATTTCGCCTTGTTAAAGAGGGTCAGAGTTATGAAAAGACTTACTCTGTAGTCAGTCACTAGATTACGATTGATAGAAATGGATCACGAAAATGATGATCTCGAGGTATAATCCTTAAATTTAGTTTGGCTTAAAAAACGTTATATTTGAGTTAATAAGTAAACAAAAAGATTAAGGCCATAGTGTTCCCGACTTGGTAAAAAGAATTATATTGGTAACAAAAATGCTGATCTCCGATAAGAGGCCCAATTGTTTAAAAATATTACGAATAAGCAATCTAATTCGTATTTTACGCGTGCATTTAAATTTATCAAGCCATAATTCAGCAAGAATTACGAATTACAAACTGACTCCAATTCTTCGTATTGTTACAAGGTGTGTTATCTATTGTTCCTTTGTGGAATTTACTTCTCACGTCAATATAACTTCATTGGTCGTCCCTGCACTTGTGTTTGCACTCGTGTTTGGTCGCTTATGTGATTTATGTAACTGCAATAATAATGAAACAGATAACTGACGGTAACCGTTATCGTGCTCTTTCCATTCACCCGGTGTCACAATGTTTTCCACCTTGTATTGTCTGCAACTCATACATTCTTAATTTATTATGTTTGTATTGTTCTACGATAGTGTTGTACCTTTGTAAGTATTTATTTTTATGTATCGGTTATTAATTACTATTCTAAAATTTTAGACGGTAAAATTATGTATTAATACGTCTCTTTGTATATTTTTTTATGGCAGAGGGTGGCAAACGTGTAAGCGGTCTTATCCCATGCATCCCGTCTACCGTCAAATTCTCTTTTCCTTTCTATCCTTTCCTTATTAGAAAAGGAATGGGAAGGAGAAAAGGCTTAGAACTAGGCCTCTACCCCCTAGACCTCACTTATTAGAGGAAGCGCAGAATACTTCACTGGTCGATCCGGTCAATTCGGCAACAGATGTTGTTATTTTGAGCTCTGCCACTTTAAAAATTAAATTAATTATAATGACTTATAGTAATTGTAATAATAAATGCATTAAAATAGTTGTCAAGCAAAGAAACCATCAGCTAATTAATCCATTCGAGACGACGACTTTTTTTGAACACGTTCCCCGGGAGTGATTTTTTCTTTTTGTCGTTCATTTAAAAAAAAACATGTTTACTATGCAAATCATCCATTTCGCAAGTGAATTCACACAAATAAGACCACACAGATTTCATTAGTTCAAGAAAATCTTATTTCGACGACTAGTTTATTCAGAATAACTGATAACTGAATAACTGTTATTAACTGTTATGAGTAATTAATTAATTAATTAATACAGGCCGTCTTATGGTCTCGTAAATCAATTGCACACATGGTGTGCAATCGGTCCCGAATGGGTTAATTTATTATTTATACTATAAGACAAATGTATGTTCTTACTAAGCCATATAATTACTTGAAAGATGCAAGAGCATTCTTGGATATGTCTGGAACTTTTAAGTCGGTCTTTATTTAAATTTCGAAATAAAGCCATTTAGTATTTCTTGTTTGTTTCTACACAGATAGCAAAAATGAGAAGGTCATGTAAGGACCTCGGTGTTATCGTGACTTGAATTTGACAATGGTAACTGTCTAGTGAGGTCGGATATTCGGGTCGTGGGTGTCAGCAGGATGCGCACGGTTAACGAGGAATTGTCACTGTTTGATATCACTGTTTACGCGGGGACGGCTAGCGAATTATTCAATTGAATTTATATGTGCTAAATGCCTATGGGTGGTCGGTAACCGTACTGAGTCGCAGTGCAACATTGTTACATAAAAGGGTTCATTTTTTACTACTATGTAATCTCGAATAACCATACGAACTTTGGATCTTTGGAGTTAGTGGTGATCTCGATAATATTTTAACGCATCATCACCATCATCTCAGCGTATGATCGTCCACTGTTGGACTCCTCCAGCCCATTGAGCACATCATTGGCAGGTAATGTGCCAAAATATATAATGTATAATAAAATAATAAACATTAATAAAATAACATTAACAAAATAAAGAAAAATTACTAAAACCGAAAAAAAAATGAGACAAAAGGACAAGCATTTTTGGTGGCATATATATATAAATCTCAACTAGTTGCTTAGTATCTGATTTTATATTCTTTTGTTATACTGTAACTGTAACCATGAAAACTCGGTGTTAGACACCTCATATATCCAGTGCATAGCGGCATATTGTTCTCGTTCCAGATCTTGCAGCAGTCCCACTGCGCTCTAGATTAAAACTTACAACGAGATTGTTGCGGAAAACATTCAGACGTAGAGAAAACACCAAAGTTTTTTTTCATACGCAGTGTTACGAAATTAAGAAGTAAAAGAGACTGACGAAAAACAAAGGACCTAGTTGCTTACTTTAACTTTCTTATTTAATTCATTAATAATCTATAATATCCAAGGGATGAAAAAATCACAGACGCTATCTAAACATTTTGCAATATCAACTTCTTTAAGAAAGCCGTTTTTTGTCCTATGTGGTGTTGTGACAATAGATTTTCATCCGTTATTTGTATTAGCATAAACACATACAGTACTCAGTTTAATTTGAGAGATACAAAAGATAAAAATAGTCTTGTTGATTGTCGAAAGCCAAAAACGATAGACATAGTTATGTTTATCGGTCTTGCCCAGCAAAAGCCCAACGAATAGAAGCATCGCGCGCATGACATCCAACAAAACGCCAGTTATGCAAATGCTATAGCGCCATAGTTACAGATACTCCTCCGTTCTTAAGTGTATGTTGGTACAAGCCATAAGCAGATAGCGTTTTTAAAGTACTCAATATCTTTTCAAAGATTCACTGCGTAAATAGTGAAGAAAATCTAGTGACTGCTTGATGAAGTGACGATTCGATCCTAAGTTACCATAGTAAAGACTATTTAATTTTTAACCGACTTCAAAAAAAAGGAGGTTCTCAATTCGGTTGTATTTTTTTTTGCATTTTTGTTACCCCAGATCATCGTAATTTCCGTACCGCTTTCAAATATGTTTCTTTTGTTGGTAAGGGCTCATTCGCAAGTTGGTCCCATTTAATTTTGAATGTCATTGGGGACCTTGGGTTTGGAAGCTACATCCAAAATTGTACATTTAATTTTGACAATTAATAACATGTGTGAAAAAGTTGTTATTGTCATGACCATGGTAACCGGCATCGTAATGAAAGCATTTTACTATTTATTATAATACTTTAAAAAATCCTTCCATGGTATTATAAATTTGAAGTCGTTTTTTTTTTTGGTTTAAAAACATTAAAGGATTATTAACGGACTTGTTAAGTACATATTGTGGTTAGTTTAATAGTGACTTATGTAATAAATTTAATTTGATACCCCTTACAAGTTTGTTTTTATCATATTTATAATTAGTTCTTTTAAAAGACACGGAGCTAAGTTAATCTCTTTATAATTAGAACCGATGCGAAATAATGTCTTAATAAGGTATCGGTCAACAACGTCTCGATCGACCTGTAAGCCAGTAATTATTACTTGTTGACGCTATAACGACTTGCCTATTAAAGGTCAACGTACTAAAGGCCAGTTATGTCGTCTTATTAGCTTTTTTATATACACATAAGTTCTAGATTTTTTCAGTCATTTTATACTTTGTAATTTTTTGCCAGTTATTGAGAAATGATTTGGAGTATAAATATATCTAGATAAGAATTGCTTATTGGATTTCAAATCTAGAAGAGAATCTATGAAAGGAAGAATCAATTGGGTAGGCGTTACTTCGAGGGATTTCGTATTACACAAAAAAGTCTAACGATCATCAATGATAATTGATGTGTTAAGGCTACTTTATGAAAAATATGCGATGAGTTCTATTTATGGTTACAATACATTGTATTTAATATCATGCTGTTCAATAATTTGATGAAATCGTTATTGACGGGTTATGTGTTGTTTTATAATAAGAATATGATGTACAAACACTTAAGTTTCGTACGCAATATTTACACACATAAGAAAATTATACATTAAAATTACATTAATTAAACGAATTGCATACTTTAAGTGGTTTGTTTGTATCCATTTCCAATAGTGTTCATGAACTACGCTAAAATAGATGAGTAGAGCTCTCACACGCTCGTCGTAAATGAGTGTTGGTCTTCCTCTCTTCAAAACAAAATAATTTTTTTATTCAATAAAAAGCGGGACCTTGTTTTCTACATTGAAATTTATTATTATTATTATTTCTTTGTAACCAGTTTTGTCTTTTAATAGCATGTGTTTTTCTTTCGATCGTGATCGAGAGAGGGATAATACCCTTGTATTATTAACGAGTTTGAAAGTTACATCTCAACATCTCTTTTAAGTTATACCACAGTAGTCGCCATCTGTTCGTATCACAGACTTATACAACGATATGCGGGATTCATTATCAGAAGTACGTACGTCCCGCGTGACGTACAGTCGGCAAAGCAAGTCGGTAGCTGCAACGCATCGGTTGCGCTGTACCAGCGATGTAAACATTGATTGCAGTTGTACGCAATTTGCGTGTATTCCTGTATACAATGGATGTAAAAAGGGAAGCCCCGTTTATCTCCGTTGCAGCGCAAGGATTAAATTCGCATTTATCCTACATAGAATGGTACATGGAATAATTCTATTCATAAAAGTATCCACAGATTAGTTGATGGTAGACTGTTTTGCGTCTCAGATTAAAACTGATAGAGGGAGATGTCTTCTTTCTGTATATCGCTGGCTCTCGTACCCGCTTGTTTACGCTTAAAAAAGTGTACACAATAAACCCGGAAATAACTTGTATCGGAAATAGCTTGAATATTGTTAACGACTACAAATATTAGAACCCAATGAAGTCTAGTTAGATGGGAGGCTTGGAGAGGCGTATGTGCATCAATGGACTTTTAAGAACTGTTGAACTCCATTAGGTACTAAGTTTACAATAAAAATAAGTAATACTTAAAGTCTGTTGCTATGTAAGTATTACTGAAAATATAGTAGCTTAGGCTCCTACAAGAAAAGAACACACTTGTTTCTTAAAGGTCGACGGTATCTGCATTGTTCCTTTGGTGTTGTGTTTTAGCTGTTCATGGATAGAGGTTTGACTTTAGGCTGCCCGTTGGTTATTTACCCCGTTCCATATTATAAAAAAGCGATGGATTCTACGTAAATGTCATACACTGTTGATGTAGGTACATAACACAGCACAAACAAATATTACCAATTTTTGTTTGTGCTGTGTTATGTACTTATGTGTAGTGAAAGAGATAAAACAATTGTTTGATACAAGGTTAGCCGAATAACGTTACTGACCTTGTAAATTACTAAAATTTAATTGCAAACTTCCTACTTGGAGTTAGTTATTAAAACGTTTTGGAGGTATTTGTGATCCAGATGTTATCAATCGTGTGTCAGAAATTAAATTACAAACAAAAAAATTGTACGTATTTGTCAAAGTAACTGTGAAGTCAGTGGTCTTAAAAATAGAAATGAAACAAAAGATAAAACGATTTACTAGATGTTTTTAGAGCGGAAAACATTGTATTATATGATTACGGTTGCCTTGAGGCTTGTCCCATTATTCATTTGTATTTATTTCAAGATCAAAGAGAAAGTGAAACTTTTTTTTCTTAATACGCACGAATCGTTTTGGGAGCGTGGCTAATTGTTCACACGATCGAACCGTCATCTATATAAATATTATATGCACAATATGTAACGTGGAACAAGCGGGTAGATGAGTGACGAGATATTTGTGAGGAAAATTCTTTATGTCTTAGTCATGTTTTAATATGCAATGCGACGGCTTAACTGTGGTGCTTCATGGCTAATCTCAATTAACTTGTATTACATACCTTCTTTATAAATAAATTATATTATATTAAAAAATCTTACAGAAAAATACATAGAAATAATTATAAAAGAATAAACACTTGTTTATTTTTAATTTCGATGGTGTGAAAATAAGTTAATTTTTTTTCTCTTTATTGGAGATAACAAACAGATACAAAGATAAACTTACAAATAAATTAAAACGTATGAACATTTGATTTCCAATGTATCCAACACCGTTATCCACAAATAATACTAAACGAAATGCAATAAGACAAAATAAATTATAAAACAGGTGACAAATAAAATATACACTATAAAGAGAAGAAAAAACGTAAAGGAAATTTAAGCAACAATAATTAAACAGATATAGTGTTACAAAAGAGTGACAAAAGAGTTGAAAAGAGTGAGTAAGTAACTGACACGATTTTTTATATTTACATATTATATTATGTATAATGTTAATAACATTTTTCCTAAACGATGCAGATGACGCATACATGTCGAGGTCGGTGAAGTGATCAGTATATGACTTCATTAATCTCCGCAAGGAGGCGCGCGCCTGCTTTAGTCTTACAAAATCTAGGTGCAAATAGACTACCTATATTTGCAAGTGCGACGAGTAAAATACAACCGAACTGGTACTTGTATTCGTATTTGATTAGTAAGTTCCATACAGTCATATTTATTGTGTAAAATATATCTAAAAACTTCCGCCCCAATTCAAGTTTAGGCAAGGCATATTTTTTAAGAGCAAAATATAAATATAACACACATGTCCAATTAAATTAAACAAACAAATAAAGCGTTACAATCGTGTAAAATACGCGTGGTATGATTTAGGCAGAGTAAATACCTTTTAAACACGCCATAAAGTAATTAATACACCGTCTACGCAGGCTTGCAGATGTTATGCGTCGATTTGTTTATCAAAAGTCCGACTGTACGCACTGAGTTATCCAACTGAGCCACCGCCGAGAGGTTAAGTATTGTAAATGACGATTTGACTATCCTAGACAGACATCTAGGTTGGGATTACTGTACTCAAAGTTGAAAGACTCATTATAGGATCGCTTATCCAGCTTTTCGCTTAGGCCAGGGGTCAACAAAAAAAATCGTTCTGAATCAATTAACGAGTGTTAAGCACCGTTTCTATATATATATATATATATATATATATAT